>JAZKJV010001393.1:715369-742029 GCA_037367405.1 Ottelia alismoides
GCACTTCCACGGCGTTAGCTGCACATAGCAGCATACCAACCTTCCACAACAGCCACCGCCGCCTGCCTAACCCCTACTCCCTTTTGTCTTTAAAACGTCAAAGCTGTGATTGTTTGAGTATTTTAACTAACCTCGCTCTCAGTCGTCGTCGACAGTTGCGCGAGGGTCGAGTCTCATGCGATACTCGTGCGAATCAGACGTGGGTGTAGTGGGACGGACTATACTAGGGGCACCTTATAAATATACCTCCTGCTGGAGGGGAAGAATACAAAGAAAATGCGATACTTACCTCGCATAGGGAGCCCTCTCCCCAAAATCATATCTCATCCACTCTCTCTCGTTTGGAAGTTGCTCCAACCTTCACTAGTATCAGAGCATGTCCAGCCGCACGTCGGCGTACCTCTGCCCTCGGCTGTGTGCACTGTGATCACCGATCACCTCCAAGGTGGCGACGTCCTCCCCTCCGTCGAAGAAACCCAAAACCCTGCACGGGATCGAAGGTTTCTTATATTTGTTTCTATTTTATTTGGTGTCTCGTGAATTCGATTAAATCCTTACTACACGCTTCATCCACTTGCTTTAACAGTTTTTTTTAGGGATATTTACCCAGCAGACCCTGAAATCTTTCGAAATTACCTCTACGACCTTCGAAACATCATAATTCCTCCCATGACCCCGTAATCTTGCTCCGTCTTACCCTACAGACCCTCCCGTCAATTTTAACTACATTTGAGTCAGTTACTTGGGTTAGTTGTGAGTTAATCTAACCAATTAACCATCGAACGGTTACGAGGCGAGGGGGTGTTGCAGATCCGCGAGGGGGGCATCCAGGGAGCTCCGTCAGCGGCATCGGGTGGCGCGGGGGCTGCAGCGGCAGAGGGTGGGGGGCGGGAGCACCATTGGAGGTCGGGGGGGGGGGGGGGGGGGGCGGTGCCTGGGAGGCGGGGAGCACCATCGGCCGGTGCGGGGGCTGCAGCGGCAGAGGGTGGGGGCGGGGCGGTGCCTGGGAGGCGGGGAGCACCATCGGGCGGCGCGGGGGCTGCAGCGGCAGAGGGTGGGGGGCGGGGCGGTGCCTGGGAGGCGGGGAGCACCATCGGGCGGCGCGGGGGCTGCAGCGGCAGAGGGTGGGGGGCGGGAGCACCATCGGAGGTCGGGGGGTGCCTGGGAGGCGGGGAGCACCATCAGGCGGCGCGGGGTGTTGCAGCGGCAGGGGGTGGGGGCGGGAGACACCATCGGAGGTCGGGGGGGTGTGGGAGGTTGCAGGTAGCGGGGGGGGGGTTGCAGGTCCATCAGCTGAAAAGGAGCAGGGAGCTCCATCAACGGCAGGGGAGCCGGGAGCGAGGGGCGGCGCGCGGTGGTGGGGGGCAGGGGTTTGAACAGGGGACCTGGGTTGGGGGTGGGGGATGATGGAATGGCATTCAATGTAAATTTACTAAACAAAAAGGGTATAAGATAAAAAGCTTAACGGAATCTGGTTACCTTTAACGGATAAATTAACAGGAGTAAACCACAGGGTCTATAGGGTAAGGGTTAGCAAGATTACAGGGTCGTGGGAGGAATTATGATGTTTCAAAGGTCGTAGAGGTAATTTCGAAACATTTCAGGGTCTGCTGGGTAAATATCCCTTTTTTTTATTCCAACGTCTCTTTTCCAGCATCATTCTGACATCTCTTTTCAACGCCATTTTTTAATAATAAATTCTAACATCTCTTCTTTGGCGTAATCCACCTTTTTCCTGTACAATCTATTTTTTTTATTTTATAATACGTTGTAGTCTCGTGATTTGATACTGACATTTTTTAATTCGTGTGATTTGTAGCTTTTTTTGTCTCTTTTTTAATCATGTTTTAATAATAATAATAAAGTTTTTTAGAGAGGATTATGTAAGTATCAATATTTTTTTAGTACTTGTTTTCTTTGTACAATTGTATTATTGATTAAACTGTTAAGAAGATTAAAAAATACTTTAAAATTGGATTCACTTTTTTATTTTTTATCACATTTTTTGTTGATTTTAATTGCAGTTTTTATAAAACCCTTGTTGCTTAACTAAAATAGGATATTAGTCAAACTTGAATCAAAGATTAATAGTTTTTTTATCCAACCCACCTGTTATTTTTTTAAAAAAAAAATCTTTGCTCTTTCTCATTAAAATTGTTTAATTCATATCAACATTGATCTTTGATTTATTGATTGTGATTCTTTGTAGTTAAAAAGTTTTTTAAATACAATTAACCTTTAACTTAGTTATTAAAAACACACTTGTTTTTTTTCTCTTTCCAATGCATCAAAACCACTTATGTTTGCTTATTCTTGGTAAGTTGCACATTCTCATACATTCCAATACATTCCCGCATCTGTTTCATCATATCAACAAAAATGACAAGAAAGACAATTGCCATTAAGATGAGAAAATTGAGTACCTTAATTGTATTAATTATGAGTTGTGCAGTAGAAAGATCTAGTATGGACTATTGCACGATAGCATACACTCCATCATAGACAAATCCGACCCAACTTTATCTGAAAATCCATCTATGGAGGAAATTAGGTCCCGCAAATAGTGGGAGAAAATAGATAATAGGATTGGGAGCTTCATGCCGACCCACATGGATTTGAACCTGATTCGAGTTTTTGAAACCTGTGAATTGGCATACGAGTTCTGGACCACGGATGAGGAGAAATATCACTTGATGAATCTCGTATTCATTATGCTAAAATTGGTCATTTAGGCTCTGTCCCCCATCATCCACCTGTAATTATTCATTAATAGAGCATTATTAGCCACCATGCATGTATAAATAATACCTGCATTTCATCATGCATAATTGCATTTAAAATTCCCAGTGTAAATTAGCCCAAAAAGCCGCTAACTTCTCACATTTTTAGTTAATTCATCCTAACTCCGATTGACCCGAAACCACCTCCATTGTGTAGATATTACTAACTTTATTAAATAAAAAGTATAAAAAAATTACTAACCCCAATAAGTGTCAAATAATCCCAAAGTCAAATTTCACATCTGACGGACTAAAATGAGCATATCTCCCACATACAATGTCCGATTTTGGTCTACTCACTTTTAAAGTACTCCATTTTCAAATACCTTCAAAACAAGACCAATTTCATAAAATTCGGAGCTCATATGTGAAAGTTGGGTTTTGGGCCTCTTTTGCGCATTTTAACTTTTTGCTAATTTTGACCTGAGATTTTATGTGCTTAATTAACTCTTTTAATTTTCTTTCTTTTTCATTTGTGTCCTTTGATGAAAGTTTTAATAAGAAATGCAAAAATTCAAATCCTGATTAAAACTGAGATCAAAGAAATTGACCAAGTCCAAGTGTCGGTTGTCGGTCTGTACAAAAGTTGTGCGTTTCTTACTTTTATTTTATTTTCCTATTTTCTTATTTATTAAAATCCAAAAAATTAGATTATTGTGTAAATAATTTTCTTCTATTTTATCGTATTTTTTCTAGAATTTTTATCCTCTCTAAAACCTCCAAAAAATACAAAATTCCAAAAATACGATTTTTCATACCCATGGAAAGCCGCCAAAAATACCACTTCTCACAGATGACTTCTTTTGCTCCCGGGTCCTTCATGAAAGTTGTAGATCTCGTCGAGACGAGCAACTTTCGTGAAGGAAATTTTTCGATCCGAGGTCTCCTGCTATTTCTTTTCTATTTTTCTTTGTCTGCAAATTTTGAAATTTTTTTGGGGGCGCCACGTGGCAGCTCCTGGGCGTGCCACGTGGCACCCCCACTCTCTCCAGCCACCCCACCCAGGTCACATGCCTAGCACGTGACCCAAGCCTTCTTCCCCAATGCCTCTTCTCCCCAGCCGTTTCCCCATACCCCCCCCCCCCCCGCCCCCGCCATGCACGGCCATCAAGCCGCCGTGCATGGCCGTTTCACCGCCCCCTCCTGCGTAACGCTCTCTCCACCAGTGCCTATAAAGCAGCTCCCATCGCCGGCCTTCTTCTGCATCCGCCATTACTAGAGCCACCTTGACTTGGTGACAGCAAGGAAGGGCCGAACCTCGGCGTGATCCAGCCACCTCCGGTGAGCTGCTGCGAGCCTTCAAGCTCGCCCTTACGGTGTTTGTTACACCCATCGTCGGCCTCGCAAAGGCCGAGTTCCCCCCCCCACCGATTACACCATCGATCACATCTATTCGTCTTCTTCCTCGCGTACTCCTAACCTCTTGCAGGAACCTCCGCCGCGTCCCCGCCCTTCGACAGCAGCACCTCTGCTCCAGGTTCACCACCTCGCCGCCGCGCTCCACCACCTCGCCGCCTCGCTTCACCAGCTCGCCTCCGCCGCACGCCACCTCCGCCTCGCGGCGCCTCCGCCTGCGGACCTCTGCTCCGCCCGAAGAGCAACTCCTCCTCCTCGCAGAGACGCCCCACCGCCTCCGCGCCTCATGCCGCCCCGCCTCAGGTGCGCGGCGCCTCCTCCTCCTCCGGCAGCCTCCGCCCTCGCGCCGTCTGTCGGCCGAGGGGCGGCACCGCCACCTCCGCCTGCGGCCCTCTCCTCCGCTCCGCCGATCACCGCGCCTCTCAGGCGCATCGCTCGCCCCGCCGGCCCTCGACGCACAGTCACCGTTGGATCAAGGGCCAACCTTGATCCAACGGCCCAAAGGCCGCCACGTGGGTTTCCCCGAGCCATCCACAGAGCCTCTGGTTCGGAGCAACCGAACCTCAGGCTCGAGCGCCCGAGCCTCTAGCTCGGTCCGAACCACAGGCTCGAGTACCCGAGCCTCTCCTTCGGTACCCCGAGCCTGCCGGTCCGCCACCCGAGCCTCAAGCTTCGTCCCCGAGCCTACGCACGCACGTGCGCCGCACGTGTTTTGGGGGTAATTTGCAGCCATACCCCAGGCACTTTCTGAAATTACAAGAATACCCCCGCTTGGGGTAAATTGCAGAGAAGACCCTCCGACTTTCAAAAATTACAGATAAGCCCCTCCAGGGACCTATTTGAAAGAAAAACTTTATTTTATTTACATTTTAGTCCCTGAAACTTCATTTTATCATATCTTTGTTATACAGACTCCGTTTTTAGCGTATAATATGTCATTTTGAAGCTATTTTCATGCTCTACAAATTAGCTTAGCTTGTGACCAGATCTGAGGTCATCTATTGAGAATTATTATTTGTGGATCATTGTTGATTTTTGTAGGCTACGTTTGACATATTGATGCTTGGGAATTTATTGACAAATCTTTTGCAGGAGTTCAGTTGAGGATCTCAATTTGACTAACCCCTTGTGATCATGGCTGATTATTCACAATAATTCCATCTTTACAGGGTTAAATCGAGGATTAATTATGTAACTCTCTATTGGTCCGATCCATGATTAATTTTGAGGAGCATATTACATGGAATTTTCGTTAAGTTCATTCATCGAATAAATCTATTTTCCTGTAACTTGGAGTTGATGAATTTTCTGGGGCGTTAATGATCTCTTTTGATCTGTGATAGTCTTTCGAGAATTATTTGATAAAATTCATTGAGGTTTAAATCTTTTAAATCACAGATCCTGAGCATAAATTTTGTTGCATAGCATTCTTATGGCATTGCATATATTTTTCGACACAGAAATTAATCGACCATTAATTAATTATTTAATTTGATTTAAGACCAAGCAACTAAAAATCACCGTTCCCTGTGTTAGACCTTGGTAAACTTGCCAAGTAAAATTTTCTACAACATTCAAAGTTTTGTGGTTTTTGATCGACCGATTTTCACCTCCTATACTACAATTTCGATATTAAAGAGGTGGATTTCGCGTTCATCAAATGGCGCCGTTGCCGGGGAACGGCGAATTTTTTAGGGTTTTAAAATCATTTCGGTAATTGATTTTTGTGAAAATTGATTTTTGTGCCATTTTTTTTCTCTCTCTGCATTTTTGCATTTCTCTCTTACTTCTGCTACTAACCGCAAATTCTCTCTTCGCAGACTTCTGGGAGCTGGATTTCGATATTAATTCAAGGATCTGCTATGAAGATCGAATTTTAATTTTGTGGGAGAGAGCTTAGCATAGGTTTAACTTTTGCAATATTCTCAGGGTCCCTCTCTTTGAACCCTTGTAATAATTAAGACTGAACATTCCTGTGGTGTGTCGGGTTTGTTTCAACCCCTTCTGTGTGGTTGGGACCCGACTTGAGTGGCGTAGGACTTAGGCACATATACGCTTGCTTGTTTATTATTGATTGTGCTCGTAATCTCTAGGCCACACCTTTTCACTAATTAAACGCACTATAGATCGTTCAACATTAGCCAAATTTTAAATCAATTCTTCCCGCTAATAGAACTATCTGTTTAGGGCGTTTTTCATCTGTGCATATCATTTAGTGTAAATTAAAAATTCCTTGTCTTGCATCCCGCATGAAGAACGCGAGGATTCACTGTAAGTCTTTCTCTTAAGCATGCATCATTGATTTACGTTTGCATTGTCTTTTTCGATTCTCCCTCCTCGAATTTTACAACTTAGGAATTAACGGAATTGGGACTGCTCGTTAGGCGTGAATTTCTGTGCTCACATAAACTACAGTGATAACCTTAATCTAAAATTGGGACTGCTAATCAAGGTGACTGTAAATAAACTGACCTAAAATTAACTTTTGTTGGTGGAGAGAAACCCACTCATTGTTTGTGTAAGGACAAGATCGCACACCTTAGGGTAGAGCCAAAAACCGAAATATTTCATTCAGACTACTGATTTTAAAAACAATTAGCTACTTTTCAGTGAGGGTCTCGGGTAGCCGTTTACGGTCCGACTTCCCTTAGCAGAGTAGGTGGTTTAGAGGACACCGCGGAAGGCACCGTCCTCAAGTAACACGGGTAGCCGTTTAAACGGTCCGTACTTACACCTATACTGGCTGAAAGTGGGTGCAACTAGTTGTATGAACTCGGGACAGTCTTTATAAAATATTTTGGCTCCTAACAGCTCCGCTTAATTTGCAAGATTGTCTTGTCATTAAATTAAAATTGAAAAGATAAGCGGCCGAACCCTGACGTGCCTTCATCTGTGTTGAGTGGTGAACTTGAAAATTGGCTGGTGTTTGACTTGTGTCTGCTTGTTCGTAAGGACTATCTCTCTATCCTCCTTGTCTTAGAAGTTTCATCTTTTACTCCTCCGCTAAGGAATCTCTTCCCCTTAGCAAAAATCTTTTTAATCACAACACTTTTCTCTAACTCTTCCTCTCTGAAGGTGAATCATAATGCCTCCTAAGAAGAGCTCTGGGGACGATGAGAACGACAATGACCCTATCCCGGCACTCTTGGCTAGGTTAACAGCTGCTGAACAAACCAATGAATTACTTAGAACGCAGTTGGAAATAATACAACAAGGCGAGGCTGCTATGGAAGACACGTATCTCCCAGAATTAGATGAAGACTATAATTGGTTGAGACCTGTTCCCCCTGAGGATGCTTTCGAACACAAACCGCATTTCCTTGCACTGTTGCCAAAGTTCGGAGGAAATAATCATGAAGAACCATATATCTTCCTCCGAGACTTCGAGTTAGTCTGTGCTAACCTCTGCCACCCTAGGGTTAGCCAAGACTACATAAGGTTGAGAGCTGTCCCCTTCGCCTTGACTGATAAGGCGGCTTACTGGCTGAAAAATCTAGGGGAAATAGTCACTACGTGGGCCACATTCAAGACTCTTTTTTTAAAGAAATTCTACCCAGTTAGTAGAATTAACCAAATGAGGATCAAGCTCACGAGTTTCACCCAACACCCGAATGAACCATTTCATGAAACCTGGGAAAGATTCACGGACTTAGTACAGAAATGCCCAGGACACGGGATAAGTAAAATGATGCTGGTCCAAAGTCTTGTGAGCGGGCTGAACCCTGAGACTCAAGGGTTGGTTAGTGCATCCTGCGGAGGAAGCTACATGGGGCGCCACGAGGACATCGTATACAAGGTGTTCGAAAGACTTGCTGAGTCTAGCCGTGCACAAACCACTAGCCGTGCTTACATAGCTGGCTCCAAAAAGATGGTGAATAATCTGACAACTGACCACAATGCTGACATGGGAATAATAGCTGATAAGCTAACTATGGTTGAGCAGATTTATAAAAAGGTGGATGAGATCCATAAATCATCTGATATGGAGAAATTAGCTAAATTGCCGAAACAAATGGAGGAATTGGCTGACAGGGTATCAAAGATGACACCCCCTGCACCCATACACCAAATTCACTACATTCAAGGTCAAGGGGTAGGGCAACAGAGCCATTGGGGTGGAGACCAAGCCTTGTCCTCTCAAACTGATGAAACCTCCGCTCAGACTGATTTTGAAGAACCTCCACAAGTCTTGGAGATAAACGGAGTCTGGTACAATTTGGAACCAGTCAATCGCTCAGACCAAAACTCTACTCCAAACCCTCGTCCACCGCAAGCCCAGCCCACCTTCCAGCCTCAACTACAGCAGAGGCAGCAATATCGCACGGGTTATCAAAACCCGCAACCTCAGCCACAGCAGAACCAACGCCAAAGCCAACAAGGGCAATATCAGCGACCTCAGGCCAGGCAGGGCCAAGGGTCCTCCTCCTCTTCTGCTATCTCTCCAGAACTCCAGCGAGTGCTGGATGAGCTTCATGACATGAGAGTCGACATAAATCGACTCTCTCGTTGGAGAGATGAGGTGACAGCACCCCAGACCGTGATTCCAACTCAAGTCCAGGCTAACTCAAATAGCCTTGGACACAATCAGGTATTAATCTCTGACTATTCCATACCTGAGCTTAAGCCCTCCTCAAATAATGACTCTTATCATATCTCTCTTAGGAGCGGAAGGACCGTAACCATGCCTGATCGAGCAAAGGAACACGATGACATAGCCCCAGTGTCCACCAATTCACACAACCCTGGGGGAATTGACAAAGGAAGACAGGAGGAGAAAGAACAAGTCCCACCCATACCACCCGGATATAATGGAGAGTCTGAGTCTGAGTCAGACAAAGAAATACCACCAAGTTTCCCTGTTTTTAGTCCGAGTCAGAGTCCTGTACGAACTTTTTCATTCAATAAAAGTGATGATGTTGATCACAACAAATCTGTTCCTTTCCCCCGTGCTCTTACGGCAGGGAAGAAGAAAAACATAAAAAACCAAAAAAATGATGATGAGATGGCCCGCATCTGCAAGGAAAATATTAAGGTCACTCTGTCCTTGGACGAGATGATAGAAAGAGATTCTGCTTTTAGGAAATACCTTAAGGTGAGATGCACACCAACTAGGGCCAGCAAACAAAATCCTAGCCGAACAAAGAAACACATACTCTCAATAGCCACATCTCGTCTTATAAAAAATGAGTTGCCAAGAAAGAAGAGAGACATGGGTGCTCACTTTGTCACTAGCTACATCAAGGAAATCAAGTTTGCGAGAACATTGTTAGACAATGGATCATCCATCAATCTCATGCCCACAACCCTATATGAGCATCTAAATCTAGGTCCTCTTAAACAATCTACAGCTGTACTTCAATTCGCAGACACATCAACTAAGCGACCTAGGGGCGAGATTCGAAACATTGTCATCAACATAGAGGGACAAAACTACCCAGTGGATTTTACAATTCTTGACATGGATGTCCCTAGAAATTGGAAAGATTCCCAGATGATACTAGGGCGACCCTTCCTTAGGACCGCAGGAGCTATATTTGATTATACATCCGGGAGAATCCAGTTCGGGAAAGTTGAACTTAAAATGCAGCAAACTAGGTTCCAAAGACCTGACACTGAGTCGAGCACCGAGTCTGAAAAATCAGAAACTGAGACTGAAATTACAGAACCAACAGCTGGGTCCTGGAGACAAACCCAGCCGCAATGATAGAATCCACCTCATCTGGTGAGGATATTGTTGATGACTTAGTCTGCCAGCTCATCCATGCATCTACCTATACTCTTGGAGACTCAGAGGCCACTCTCGACCTGTCAGTCCATTCTCCTTATGGACAATCCTTGAGTAAGGTACACAGATCGGACGCGGTGATTGCCACACCTCATTCCATCATTAGCGTTCCGATCCCTGATACAACCATGATGGTGGTCAACATTGATACACTACAAGCGTCCACATCACAAAAACAAACATCACAGACAGAACCAGATTCGAGAAACATCATTAACTTACCTGAATTCAAACCATTGCCCCCTACACTTAAGTATGCCTTCCTTGCAGGACAAAAAGGACAATTTCCGGTCATTATCAGCTCACACCTGACCGAAGAGCAGGAGATCCGCCTGCTTAATGTTTTGGAGAAAAAACCGCAAGGCTATAGGCTGGAGATTGTCTGATCTTCCAGGGATTAACCCAGCCCTGTGCTCACACCATATTTACTTGGAAGATAATGCTAAACCCTCCCGTGAATGCCAACGTAGATTGAATCCAAACTTACGGGAAGTGGTTAAGACTGAGATCGAAAAATGGTGTAAAGCTGGGTTCATATATCCCATCTCCGACTCCAAATGGGTTTCACCTTTGCATGTAGTCCCGAAAAAGTCAGGACTACAGATTATCACCAATGAGGAGGGAGAAGAGATTACGACACGGGTACCTACGTCGTGGCGTGTCTGTGTGGATTACAGGCGCCTGAATGCCGCAACAAAGAAGGATCACTTTCCGCTACCTTTTATTGATCAAATCCTGGAGAGATTGGCAGGGAGAGAATACTTCTGTTTCTTAGACGGGTACTCGGGCTACAATCAGGTAGCCATCGCCCCTGAGGACCAGGAAAAGACTACTTTCACATGCCCCTTCGGCACATACGCATTCAAGCGAATGCCCTTTGGTCTTTGCAATGCCCCCGGCACCTTTCAACGATGCATGATTGCAATTTTTGCCGACATGGTTGGGGATTTCCTGGAAGTCTTCATGGATGACTTCTCGGTCCACGGTGATTCATTCGATGATTGTCTAGCGCACCTGGATCGAGTCCTCCAAAAGTGCAGGGAAGTGAATCTGGTGCTCTCTTGGGAAAAAAAGCCATTTCATGGTAAAAGAGGGCATTGTACTAGGGCATGTCATCTCCAAGAAGGGAATGGAGGTTGACCCTGCCAAAGTTGATGTGATCAAAAAGCTTGAGCCACCTACAAATGTGAAACAAGTACGGTCTTTTCTAGGGCATGTCGGATTTTACAGGAGATTTATCAAAGACTTTTCAAAAATTGCCCGACCGTTAACAGACCTTCTTGGGAAAGACACTGAATTCCTGGTAGATCATAAGTGTCTAGAAGCCTTCGAATTACTCAAGAAAAGGATCATTGAGACACCCGTCCTACAAGCTCCCGACTGGTCTCTTCCCTTCGAGATCATGACAGACGCATCTGATTTCGCTGTAGGGGCTGTATTAGGACAACGAAAAGATGGAATCCCGTATGCTATTCACTACGCAAGCAAAGTTTTAGACCCTGCTCAGAAAAATTACACTGTGATCGAAAAAGAGATGCTTGCTGTGGTTTTTGCCTTGGAAAAATTTCGATCAATACTTCTAGGATCTAAGGTGACAGTTTACACAGACCATTCTGCCATTCGCTTTTTAATGGCCAAAAAGGATGCAAAAGCACGACTTCTGAGATGGATTCTACTACTTCAAGAATTTGATTTGGAGATTAAGGACAAACCTGGTGTTAAGAATGTCGTGGCTGATCATTTATCACGGATTGAACATAACAAAATTCGGAATCTGAATCGATCCGTGAAACCTTCCCAGACGAGTCAATTTCTGCTATTGACTCGCTCCCTTGGTATGCAGACACGGTGAATTATCTCGTCACCAATGAAGTTCCTCAAGGATGGCCCAGAAACAAAATCGATCGACTCATATCTGAAGCGAGACACTATCATTGGGAAGATCCTTTCCTTTTCTTTGAAGGACCGGATTGCATATGGCGAAGATGTATTTCTCAAGAGGAATATCAAAGTATCCTCAATCTATGCCACACCTTGGAGGCGGGAGGACATCACTCTGGGAAGAGGACCGCTGAGAAGATATTGCAATGTGGATTTTACTGGCCGACCTTGTTTAAGGATGCTTATAATTTTGTGAGGTCGTGCCCCGTCTGTCAGAGAATGGGAGGAACCATTGGTTCCAAAGATGTCATGCCTATGCAACAAGTGATTATCTGTGACGTATTCGATGCATGGGGCATTGACTTTATGGGGCCATTCCCTAATAGTCAAGGATTTGAATATATTCTTCTCGCGGTAGATTATTTATCTAGATGGGTGGAGGCTATCCCTACTCGAGCTGCAGATAGCAAAACTGTTTGCAAGTTTTTGAAAGATCATATTATTTCGAGGTTTGGAATTCCAAAAGTTTTAATATCTGATGGGGGAAGCCACTTTGTCAACCGGGAGGTGAAGAAGTTGACTAAGGAATACGGCATCGAGCACCGTGTCGCTACTCCTTACCACCCACAATCCAATGGCATGGCCGAGGTGTCAAACAGGGAGGTTAAAGGAATTTTACAGAAGCTCGTTTGCCCTGACAGGAAGAACTGGTCCCAACTCCTGGACCAAGTTCTGTGGGCCTACCGGACGGCTTATAAGACCCCATTGGGCACCTCCCCGTTTAGAATGGTATATGGAAAACCATGCCATTTGCCCGCAGAGCTCGTACATAAATCAGAATGGGCAATCAAAAAGATTAATTGGAACTGTCACCAAGGAAAGAAGAACTGAGACATCAATTTGAATGAACTGTCTGAAATCCGAAATCATGCTTACGAAAACAGCACCATCTACAAAGAAAAAGTAAAAAGATGGCATGACAGGAACATTCGAACAAAGATCTTTGTCCCAGGGCAGAAAGTTTGGCTATTTAATGCAAAGTTGAAAATTTTCCAAGGAAAATTGAAATCAAAATGGACGGGACCCTTCATTGTAAGAGAGGTACACAATAATGGGAGTGTTGAGATCTCAGAGACCGCAGATAGCGCGCAAACATCTATAGTCAACGGTCAGCTGCTTAAACATTTTGTCGAATCCAATGAGCAATTAGTACAAGTTGAACAGATCTCCTTCACTCAGGACATAGATTTTGAAGAAAAATTTGATCTGCCCAGATAGCACACCTCTCCGAGACCTACACTCTCTTGTACATCCGAAATTCTTCCCGGTTCCACATCTGTAATTAACCGATTATACTTAGGCTAACCTGAGCCTAAGTATAGGGGGACCGCATCCATTGTTTATACATCACTTCTCTTGTTTTTAGTCCTTCTATATTTAGTACGAGCTATGTCACCATTTCACTTTGTGCCATGAGGACATAGCACAAGCTAAGTATAGGGGGGTGTATTGGTATATATTTTATCTACTTTATCCATAGCTCGCACTTTAATCGTTTTTATCTAACATCGGGGATGGGTATAAGTAGTGTGTATAATACCTGTTTAAAAAAAACAAAAAACAAAAAAAACAAAAACAAAAAAAACAAAACAAAACAAAAAAACTCATGGTCTTGCATTTCATCACGCATTTCATGCATTCCTTGGTTGATATATTCCTGACACATTCACTATCACTCAAGGCTTGAGGATTTTTGAGGACACTTGATTTCTGAAATCTTGAGATTCTGAGTTAGCCTGCCTTAGTCATTAGGGTTTTAGAACTTAATAATCCACACTTCCCTAGTTTGAAAGATTTGAGCGCTATATTGCACTCTTCATCTCTACCTTCAAAAAGAATATGATCAGCACAATCACTCCCACAACTGCATGACTGATGAGATGAGTTGAGATATCACTTGAGGAACTAGGACTAGAGATTGAGTCTAGACCCGATCTGATGATATTCGAGGATGGGATAAAGTTAATGAAGGCTTCAGAAAACCTGAGTGTCAGCAAAACACTAGCCAGTATGTGAACAAGATTCATATGCTATCTTTTTGATATTGACCAAAGTGCCAGGGTGTGATGAAACTTAAGGAAAATTGTTGATCAGTGTGCGCCAACTTTTGGTAAAAGCAGTGGAGCTAGCCGACAAAGAAAAAAAAAGAGAGAGAAATGTCAAAGAAAAGCTCTATCATCCAAAGTCAAAATTCCAAATGAGCTTCCACCAATGGCGAGCGCTCCCAAACATTTCAAAGTGTCCACTTGGACCAAGCGCTAATTAGGACCAAGGAGTCGGGCTGACACCATAAAAGGGCTCTGCATCGTAAGCGATACAAGTCTGGGTGTCGAAGGTATCTTAGATACTCAAAAGAGACACACCCCGGTGTACTCCCAGAAAAACAAGTGCATACGACTCCAAATTCTCTTGACGGACACACTGGTCAACAAAACAAAAATATACTTGTAATAAGGCACTCAAAGAGGCATCTTGTTCCAATGTAAGGGAAAAAAAATTAGACACAATCCTATGCCCTCCATCAACTGGCCGTCCATATACACTTTCAAGTCTGACAAACTAATGAGACGGTTGACTGAAGCAAGAATAGACTTATTCTCTAGTGTTGAGGATTAGGTCTAGAGGAGGATCTTTGGGACTGGAACTTTGAGTGATGCCCCGACTCGACTCTCATGAAATGCAGTACACTTAAAATCATATCCTTATATTATATGTACAAACAGAGAGTCTGAAAATTAGAAAAGTTGGATACCTTTTGATTAAAGCTTGGGTGAGCTCAGAATTTTAGTATCACTCAAATTAAGGGTCTTCTCTGAATTAAGCCTTGAAAATTCACATACACAGTCAGGGATGTATTCAACTAAGTCATTCATTCATGCTCAGGGACGAGCATGGTCTAAGTATAGGGGTATGATGAATCTCGTATTCATCAAGCTAAAATTGGTCATTTAGGCTCTGTCCCCCATCATCCACCTGTAATTATTCATTAATAGAGCATTATTAGCCACCATGCATGTATAAATAATACCTGCATTTCATCATGCATAATTGCATTTAAAATTCCCAGTGTAAATTAGCCCAAAAAGCCGCTAACTTCTCACATTTTTAGTTAATTCATCCTAACTCTGATTGACCCGAAACCACCTCCATTGTGTAGATATTACTAACTTTATTAAATAAAAAGTATAAAAAAATTACTAACCCCAATAAGTGTCAAATAATCCCAAAGTCAAATTTCACATCTGACGGACTAAAATGAGCATATCTCCCACATACAATGTCTGATTTTGGTCTACTCACTTTTAAAGTACTCCATTTTCAAATACCTTCAAAACAAGACCAATTTCATAAAATTTGGAGCTCATATGTGAAAGTTGGGTTTTGGGCCTCTTTTGCGCATTTTAACTTTTTGCTAATTTTGACCTGAGATTTTATGTGCTTAATTAACTCTTTTAATTTTCTTTCTTTTTCATTTGTATCCTTTGATGAAAGTTTTAATAAGAAATGTAAAAATTCAAATCCTGATTAAAACTGAGATCAAAGAAATTGACCAAGTCCAAGTGTCGGTTGTCGGTCTGTACAAAAGTTGTGCGTTTCTTACTTTTATTTTATTTTCCTATTTTTTTATTTATTAAAAATCCAAAAAATTAGATTATTGTGTAAATAATTTTCTTCTATTTTATCGTATTTTTTCTAGAATTTTTATCCTCTCTAAAACCTCCAAAAAAACAAAATCCCAAAAATACGGTTTTCATACCCATGGAAAGCCGCCAAAAATACCACTTCTCACAGGTGACTTCTTTTGCTCCCGGGTCCTTCATGAAAGTTGTAGATCTCGTCGAGACGAGCAATTTTTGTGAAAGAAATTTTTCGATCCGAGGTCTCCTGCTATTTCTTTTCTATTTTTCTTTGTCTACAAATTTTGAAATTTTTTTGGGGGCGCCACGTGGCAGCTCCTGGGCGTGCCATGTGGCACCCCCACTCTCTCCAGCCACCCCACCCAGGTCACGTGCCTAGCACGTGACCCAAGCCTTCTTCCCCAACGCCTCTTCTCCCCAGCCGTTTCCCCATACTCCCCCCCCCCCCCCCCCGCCATGCACGGCCATCAAGCCGCCGTGCATGGCCGTTTCACCGCCCCCTCCTGGGTAACGCTCTCTCCACCAGTGCCTATAAAGCAGCTCCCATCGCCGGCCTTCTTCTGCATCCGCCACTACTATAGCCACCTCGACTTGGTGACAGCAAGGAAGGGCCGAACCTCGGCGTGATCCAGCCACCTCCGGTGAGCTGCTGCGAGCCTTCAAGCTCGCCCTTACGGTGTTTGTTACACCCATCGTCGGCCTCGCAAAGGCCGAGTTCCCCCCCCCCCCCACCGATTACACCATCGATCACATCTATTCGTCTTCTTCCTCGCGTACTCCTAACCTCTTGCAGGAACCTCCGCCGCGTCCCCACCCTTCGACAACAGCACCTCTGCTCCAGGTTCACCACGTCGCCGCCGCGCTCCACCACCTCGCCGCCTCGCTTCACCAGCTCGCCTCCGCCGCACGCCACCTCCGCCTCGCGGCGCCTCCGCCTGCGGACCTCTGCTCCGCCCGAAGAGCAACTCCTCCTCCTCGCAGAGACGCCCCTCCGCCTCCGCGCCTCACGCCGCCCCGCCTCAGGTGCGCAGCGCCTCCTACTCCTCCGGCAGCCTCCGCCCTCGCGCCGTGTGTCGGCCGAGGGGCGGCACCGCCACCTCCGGCTACGGCCCTCTCCTCCGCTCCGCCGATCACCGCGCCTCTCAGGCGCATCACTCGCCCCGCCAGCCCTCGACGCACAGTCACCGTTGGATCAAGGGCCAACCCTTGATCCAACGGCCCAAAGGCCGCCACGTGGGTTTCCCCGAGCCATCCACCGAGCCTCTGGTTCGGAGCAACCGAACCTCAGGCTCGAGCGCCCGAGCCTCTAGCTCGGTCCGAACCACAGGCTCGGGTACCCGAGCCTCTCCTTCGGTACCCCGAGCCTGCCGGTCCGCCACCCGAGCCTCAAGCTTCGTCCCCGAGCCTACGCACGCGCGTGCGCCGCACGTGTTTTGGGGGTAATTTGCAGCCATACCCCTAGCACTTTCTGAAATTACAAGAATACCCCCGCCTGGGGTAAATTGCAGAGAAGACCCTCCGACTTTCAAAAATTACAGATAAGCCCCTCTAGGGACCTATTTGAAAGAAAACTTTATTTTATTTACATTTTAGTCCCTGAAACTTCATTTTATCATATATTTGTCATACAGACTCCGTTTTTAGCGTATAATATGTCATTTTGAAGCTATTTTCATGCTCTACAAATTAGCTTAGCTTGTGACCAGATCTGAGGTCATTTATTGAGAATTATTATTTGAGGATCATTGTTGATTTTTGTAGGCTACGTTTGACATATTGATGCTTGGGAATTTATTGACAAATCTTTTGCAGGAGTTCAGTTGAGGATCTCAATTTGACTAACCCCTTGTGATCATGGCTGATTATTCACAATAATTCCATCTTTACAGGGGTTAAATCGAGGATTAATTATGTAACTCTCTATTGGTCCGATCCATGATTAATTTTGAGGAGCATATTACATGGAATTTTCGTTAAGTTCATTCATCGAATAAATCTATTTTCCTGTAACTTGGAGTTGATGAATTTTCTGGGGCGTTAATGATCTCTTTTGATCTGTGATAGTCTTTCGAGAATTATTTGATAAAATTCATTGAGGTTTGAATCCTTTAAATCACAGATCCTGAGCATAAATTTTGTTGCATAGCATTCTTATGGCATTGCATATATTTTTCGACACAGAAATTAATCGACCATTAATTAATTATTTAATTTGATTTAAGACCAAGCAACTAAAAATCACCGTTCCCTGTGTTCGACCTTGGTAAACTTGCCAAGTAAAATTTTTCACAACATTCAAAGTTTTGTGGTTTTTGATCGACCGATTTTCACCTCCTATACTACAATTTCGATATTAAAGAGGTGGATTTGAACCTGATTCGAGTTTTTGAAACCTGTGAATCGGCATACGAGTTCTGGACCACGGATGAGGAGAAATATCACTCCAAGTCGGAAGTGAGCATCCAGCTTCTTATACACAAGTAGAACTCGTGTATAATGAAGGAATCTGAAAGCGTCCTCGAGCACGTGAACAAGATGATCGTGATGGCCAAGGATCTAGCAGCTGTTGATTGCGCAATTCTGAAGAGATCAGATCACACCATATTAGGAAGTCTCCCACCGTCATTCGACGTGGTTGCTACATCCTTGAGGATGAATGGCAACATAAAAAGTGTGATGTACCAACCTGCACAGCTAGCAATTGAGTAAGACCTCTCTAAGCAAAGATCGAAACTGAGATCTTTGAGGTCGAGTAAGAAGAAGAAGCAAATGACGTACACTTGAAGAAAAAACAGGGCCCCTCCAAGGCGAATTTCAAGGGAAAGAGTAGGAAAATACCCATGTGGCTCTTGCTATGGTTGCGGCAAATATGGCCATTTCAAGATCAATTGCCCCAACAAGAAGTCAGGAAATTCTAAAATGCCTAAAAACAAAGGCAAGAAGAAAATGAGATTCACGTTTTTCGTGGAATGTAACTCTGTCATCACAAACAATGATGGATGGTAGATCGACTCTGGAGCAACCAAATACATCTGAAGATGAAGGAAGGCCAGGTGGACTTCAAGAAAATGAGCAAAGGAGAACAGAGGAATTTCATGGGGAACAACACCTTCCTAGATGTGGAAGGTGTTGGGACATACAAACTTGACCTAGGGGATAGCATTATGTTACTGAATGATATACCATATGCTCCAGGGATACGTCGGAACCTAATCTCTGTCCCAGTGCTGCTCAAGAAGGATTTTGAAGTCCGATTTTATAATAAGCGTGTATCTATAGGCAAGAATAAGAAGGTCTATGCGATGGGAAAGTTTGTACCCAAGCATGACATGTTCTGCCTTACTGTAATAAACTCCAGTGAATCAATGAATGTCTCTTCTGAGTATTCCTTATGTTGTTTGTCTAATTATGACTTGTGCCACATGAGATTTGAGTCATCCAAGAAATTCTAAGATGGATTAAATGATGAAGGCAAATTTATTGCCTAAAATTACTTGTACAAGGACATTGCCCTACAAACACTAACAAACACTATCTGATCGGTAAAATGATGAGAAGATCCTTCTCAACCGAAATTCGATCAACAGAGTTACTAGGTTTGTTCATTCGGACATATGTGGGCCAGTAAGCGTCAACACATATAGAAATAAAGAATACTTTATAACATTCATTGATGATTACGCAAAATTCTCAGATGTCTATCTCTTAGGAAGAAAGTCGAAAGCACTTGAAATATTTAAAAAGACGGAAGGGGAGGCAAGATTGGGAAAACCAATCAAGACCCTTAGGACAGATAGAGGTGGGAAATATACCTCAAAGGAGTTTGAGGATTATTGCATTCAGACGGTCATTTGTAGGTAGACTACAATGCCCTATACACCACAGCAGAATGATGTAGCAGAAAGAACACATCAAACCTTGATGAATGCAGTAAGGTGTATGTTTTTATACTCAGGACTCTCCAAGAAATTTTGAAGAGAGACTGTGTTGACTGTGGACAACATACAGAGCAGATCTTTTTCCCCGAATGGGCATGGGCCCCCTCGAATTGCCCGGTCAGGGCATGTCAGCGCCAAAATTCCCTGTCAGGGCATTGATTGGCGAACGGTTCGCCGATCAGCAAACCATTTGCCGATCAACGCCTACTCCCCCGTTCAACGCCTTCCATCCGCGCCCTCCCAAGGCGCACGCGACTGCCATCCGCGCCCTCCCGAGGCGCACGCGCGCCGGGATTCCCGGGCGTGCCCGGGATTCCTGGGGTGGGAACAGTCGGTGAACGGTTCGCCGATCGGGTTCCCTATAAATAGCGGTCTTCGCCCCTCATTCCCCCCCACGCCATTCCTCATTCCTCTCTTCTCCCTTCAAGCTTCAAGCCTCCTCCTCTCAAGCCTCAAGCCTCCTCCTCCCTTCCTCCCTCCCACATTCCATCTAAGGTATGTTTTATTTATTTTATAAAATTTTAGTTGTGTAATTTCAATAAAATTAGTTTAATTGTTTTTGAGGAAAAAAATGTATGACCACATGTTAGATTTGATTATAGTTTCATTTCCCCACATATTAGATTTAATCAAGAAGTCTCCATTTATTTGGTAGAAGAATAGTACCACTATGATCTCCAACTTAGAAGATCAAATGTTTAAGAATTCGGATCAATCATACAACCGTAGTTCTTCCAGCTTATTTATTAATATATATTATTAATCAGCAATTAGCAAGTTATCAGTGAGTAGTTATTTATAGTTTTTTAAATTAGTAATTTAGTACTTAGAAATTAGTATTTAATTACTAATTAAATAATTTATTACATATTAAGTAATAGTAGTTAATTATTACTTATTGGTAGTTAGTAAGTAATTATCACATATTATTAAATATTAAGTAATACTAGTTAATGATTATTAATTTCTAGTTAGTTATTACCTATCAGTAATTAGTAAGTAAATATCAATCATTATCTAATTATTAGTTATTAACTAGGCAATCTTTAATTTGTAAGTATCAATTTTAATTAATTATTAATTATTATTAATTAGGAAATTATTATGAAAATGTAATTATTAATTATACGGTAATATTGAAATACGAATTAATCATTATAAAGTAATTATCAGTCACTAGTTAATTAGTAATTGCTAATTATCAATTAATAAAATTTGAAGTAGTAATTATTAATTTTTAAGTATCAATTATTAATTTGTAAGTATCAATTATTAATTAATTACTATTTATTATTAATTAGGAAAATATTATCAAAATTTAATTATTACTTATACAGTAATTATGAAATACTAATTAATCATTATTAAGTAATTATCAGTCAGTAGTTAGGTAGTAACTGTTAATTATCAATTACTAATTTTAAAGTAGTAATTATGAATTTTTTAAGTATCAATTAGTTATTTGTAAGTATCAATTATTAATTAATTACTATTTATTATTAATTAGGAAATTGTTATCAAAATTTCATTATTACTTTATACAGTAATTATAAAATACTAATTAATCATTATTAAGTAATTGTCAGTCAGTAGTTAATTAGTAATTGTTAATTATCCATTACTAATTTTAAAGTAGTAATTATTATCAATTAGTTATTTGTAAGTATCAATTATTAATTAATTACTATTTATTATTAATGGAAATTGTTATCAAAATTTAATTATTACTTATACAGTAATTATGAAATACTAATTAATCATTATTAAGTAATTATCAATCAGGTAGTTACTTAGTAATTGTTAGTTATCAATTACTAATTTTAAAGTAGTAATTATGAATTTTTAACTATCAATTATTAAATTGTAAGTATCAATTTTTAATTAATTATTGTTTATTATTAATTAGGAAATTGTTATCAAAATTTAATTATTACTTATACAGTAATTATGAAATACTACTTAATTATTATTAAGTAATTATCAATCAGTAGTTAATTAGTAATTGTTAATTATCAATTACTAATTTTAAAGTAGTAATTATGAATTTTTAACTATCAATTATTAAATTGTAAGTATTAATTTTTAATTAATTACTATTTATTATTAATTAGGAAATTGTTATCAAAATTTAATTAGTAATTATATAGTAATTATGAAATACTAATAATCGTTATTAAGTAAATTATCAGTCAGTAGTTAATTAGTAATTATTAATTATCAATTACTAATTTTAAAGTAGTAATTATTAATTTATGAAGTATCGATTAGTTATTTGTAAGTATCAATTATTACTTAACTAATATTTTTTATTAATTAGGAAATTATTATCAAAAGTTAATTATTACTTATACAGTAATTATGAAATACTAATTAATCATTATAAAGTAATTATCAGTCAGGAGTTAATTATTATTAAGGAGTTAATTATGATTAAGTAATTATAAGTCACTGCTTAATTAGTAAATGTTAGTTAAATATCAATTAGTAAGTAATTAAGTAGTTAAATGTTAGTTATAGTATTTATTTATAAGTATATTAGTACTTAAAAAGAAGTAAATATTACATTTTTAAGTAAATACTTAAAAAGAAGTATATATAGAGTTATACTGAACGGGAGTGAATCTGAATGCACGTGTGGATTTATGCAGTGCTTTCATCTCACATGCTCGCATGTCATCGCAGTTTGTGGACACGTTAACGTTGGTATCGAGCATGTGAAGAACTGTTCGTATTACTATACTCCCACCGCATTTCGACAAACGTACGCAGCCGAATTCTCACTGATACCTGATCGTCGGTACTGACCAACAACTGTACCTCAAGCCATCTTGATGCACCGAATGTGCAACTAGGCCCCGACCGACCACGATCTCGTAGAATCCAGAACAGTATGGATGAAATGGGGCGTGTGAACGTAAGGTGCGGTATATGTAAACAGAGTGGTCATACATGTGCGACATGTCCCGGACGGTGAATGTAACGACGGTGAATGTCTATGTTATCTTCCACAGTCAGTGATATATGTTTTTAGTCGAAATATTTATGAAATTGTTTATCTTTGATGCTAAATGTTTTTTGAGATAGGAAATGGATACCTCGAGGCCATCTTGATTTTTGAAGCTGATATGTAACATTTTTGTGAAATTATTTGTAAACCCTGTTTTTGTTAACGAAATCCAATGGTATGTATTCCTTATTGAAATAGTGGTGAACCATATTTTGTTGGTGCTAACTTCTTTATGAGATAGGATATGGATTCCACTCCTAGACCAATTGATGCTTCAGTTCTGGTTCAGCAGAACCACCACATATCTGCATCACCTCTCAATGAGGATGCACGGTATGAATGTAATACTACTTAGAAGATTACGAACGGAGCTCGGAGTTGCGGAACGTGATTGGCTAACTTGACTCCGCCTTACAGAGTTTTGGATTGGTGGATCAAATGAGTCAGTATACCCCAAGGTACTCGTACTCCACTGAGCCTTCACCTGTACCGTTCCATGTCCCTGAACCACCCAGACGATCTGAGGCTGCTGCTTTTCATGTACACAAACCATATGCTGTCGGTAGAAATGATGATGAAGCGGGACCATCACAGGTCCAATATACGCAACATTCACAAGCTGGACATTTTTGGGGTCTAAACCAGGGCATTCCCACCCAGATGCAGACATTCACGGAATTCCTCACCAGTGATTTCATTCCACATCAAACACCTGGATTTGCCTACTATGCTGATTCCAGCCGTGTGCCTCCCTTCCAGAATCTACCGCAACATCGTACACCACAACCAGATCAGCCACCAACAGAGCATCGTCAATGACCTCCGCAGATCGATAGAGCTTCATCGGTTTGGGACCAAACACCTCAGCCACCGCGACAAACAAATGATGAGAGTGGGGGTGGTACTGGTGTTGCTAGTATGGGTCGTAGGGCTAATCTATCATCCATCTTACGTAGGGCACGTTGAATTTTGAATCCGCGGTAATTTGTACGAATAATAGCTTTTAATTAGTACATTAATGACATAATGATAGCTTTTTGTTTATTTCACTGTAATCTCATTCTTCCTTCGTTATTACAAATAAATGGCATAAGAATAGTAATATGCAGATCCGTTAGTACAATCTTATGTTGGCGTATCGCAAATCTGTAAGTACAATCTCAGAGCCTTGCATTTTATTTGCATATTAGAGAGAAATTATTTATTACCTTACAATATTTAATTTTATTAATTTCTTATGATATTTTTTTGTAGGAGATGGCGAAAACTAGATTCATGGCCCGTAAGTTGGTACGTCCTTCGATGAATAAAGTCCTAGCGGTACGTACACTGCTCAGGCCGACTCCACCTGCATCACATCAGACTCAGCGTGCTTAAGGTGGCCAGCCACACGGAGGACCGTCTGTGGTCCCACGACAGCGTAGTCCACACAACTCAGAGATGGCTCGTGCTCCCCGCACTCTTTCAGATGCTCCTACAGAGTATCCACTGCAGACTACTTCAGAGTATCCATTGCAGGATACTTCGCTGCCTCAGCTGCTTTATCCTATCGACTCTCTGCTTCCTGACTACTCTCCACAATCCATGCCTCCACCGATGGATGTGAGTTCTCAGAGCGAGACCTCCCCGCTCACTGACGTCTACGACGAGGAGGAGGAGCTGTATGCTGACTTGGCAGATCTACATTATACAATTACACTTAAGTACGCACGTCTGAGCGTACTTCGAGGACAGCGACAGCGTTAGAGGACATGCTTAGTAATGTTTAGAACATGTTTGTTTAATGCAATGCTAGATGTAATCTTCCTATTTCGCGTTTGAAATAATGGATCCTCACTTGCAATGTCAAGTGAGATGTTGAATGTAGAATTTATGTCAGTTATTTTAGGACGAAATTGGAGAGTGAAATACATGTTTACTTTGCGCAAATATATACCATTATATTTTATATACTTTATGTATCCATTATATACAATGGAACAATCAATAATAATTTATATTATCCATTATTATTATAAAATATTTTACAATGGAACATGCCCATGCCCATTCGGGAAAAAACTCTCAATAATAATTGTATTATAATTATATACAATGGAACAATCAATAATAATTATATTAATATTATATTTACATATTATAAATTATTATTATAAAATATTTATAATATTTATATACAATGGAACAATCAATAATATTTATACATTATCAATTATAAAATGTTAATGTATAAAATATTTATACATTATTATTATACATTATCAATAGCTGGCCGACTAGGAACGTGCGCAGATGGGGCAGGGTTCTGGATCGACGAACGGTTCGCCGATCGGCGAACGGTTCACCGTTCTATGCCCTGACAAGGAAATTTGGCGCTGACATGCCCTGACCGGGCATTTCGAGCGGGCCCATGTCCATTCCGGGAAAAAACTCTACAGAGCAGGATTCCCACCAAGTTTGTAAAATCAATGCCATATAAGATATAGAATGACAAAAAGCCTGAGTTGGGCCATCCCCGGAAATGGGGATGTGTTGCACATATTTTGCTATCGAGTCAGCTTAGGGAAAAGCTAGAGTTCAGGACATTAAAGTGCAATTTTATTGAATATAGTGAACATTCTAAAGGATATATATTCTCCCATGAAACTAAAGATTTGATCGAAAGTCATGATGCAACTTTTCTTGAAATTCATCAAGAAACAAGCATGAAGTAGAGGAATCAGATCCTCTGATTATCCTACAAGACAATGAAGAAGACTTGAGCATTAGAAAAGAACCTGGGGATGATATTGGTCATCCAAATATAGAGCATGAACCTATGGAACATGATGAACCTTTAGAGGAATTGGATGGACCCACACAACCCGTGAATATAATCGGCAACAAGAGACCCAGAACACGACCCACATGGAAGGAAGATTACCATTTCTATGTATGTGAGGCGTCTTGTTACACCGTGAATGTGGCTGTCGCGGATTGTACAGATCCCGTATTCTTTGATGAAGCTATGGCTTCGTCTGAGTCGGAATCATGGACGACCACCATAAAAGATAAGTTAGACTCAATCGAGCAAAAGGGTATATGGAGTTATGTGTTTTCAAGAAGGTAGGAAATCCATATGATGTAAGTGGGTATTCACGAAGAAGTATCAAGTCGATGGTACTGTTGACAAATACAAAGCCATATTAGTTGCCAAGGGTTATACTCGGCAAGCTGGAATAGATTTTCAGGAAACCTACTCTCCAATAGCCAAGTTTTGCATCTATTCAGATGATCTTAGCCATAGTCTCTCTCTCTCTCTCTATATATATATATTTAGAACTATTCCAAATGGATGTGAAGACGACCTTCCTTAATGGAGAATTAAACGAGGAAATTTATATGCGACAACCTGATGTCTCTCAGGTTGAAGGTTAGGAGAAAAGGGTTTCCAAGTTAAGAAAGTTGGGGCTTGAAGCAATCTTCATAGCAATGGTATCTCAAATTTTATGAGAAAGTTATGTAATTTGGATTTGTTTCAAATAAATTGGATAGCTGTGTGTATGTCATGAAGAGTGGGAGCAAGTTTGTAATAATGTCATTGTATGTGGATGACACTTTACTTGCAGGTAATGACATACAAATGCTCAATGAAAATCAAATAAAAATTGAGCAATAAATTTAAGATGAAGGATATGGACTCAAGGATATTGAGCCTTAATCAGGAAAGATATTTACATACTATATTAAGGATATTTGAAATGTAGAATAGCACTCCAGTTCCAACACCACTTGTGAAGGGAAAGAGACTCAGCAAGAGTTAGTGTCCCAGAAAGGAGTAAAAACCTTTAAATGTACCATATGCACAAGCGGTAGAAAGTCTAATGTATGCAATGATGTATACTCGACCTGATTTAGCTTATCAGTAAGCTTAGTCAGTAGATATCAAAGCAATCCTGGTCCATCACACTGGGAAGTTGTAAAGAGGATTCTTCGATATTTGAAAGGGATCGTACATCTGAAACTTGTATATCAAGCTGAATCACTTGAGGTAGTAGGATACTCCGATGCAGATTTTGGTGGGGATGTGGATGATAGAAAATCCACATCAAGTTACATGTTCATGTTTGGTGGTGCAACCGTTTTTTAGGGTAGCAAGAAATAAGGATATATATCTCAACATACACAGGAAGCTGAGTATATTGCATGTAGCATGGACACCACTCATGTTGTGTA
>JAZKJV010001393.1:742129-780782 GCA_037367405.1 Ottelia alismoides
TCTCAGATGCCTTCAATATGATCACCCTCTTGTTATATTTTAATAAATTTTTTCAATTAATCAGGTATGAGCTCCATTATCAGATGATTACTTTTGGAAAGGTATACCTTGGATTTCCTTCGTTAATTCGAAGGGCAATAATAAAATTTTCTCAACATCGAACGAGTTTGTTGACTTTTTGCAGGTATTCTGCACAAAAAGCAAGCCAAACTGCAATGCATGCCCCATGAGGGGAGAATGCAGACATTTTGCAAGTGCATTTGCAAGGTAATGTCAATGTCGTGAATTTCTTTCTTTTCGTTCTTCCTTTTCATAATCACTGAGTAGATGTTTTTTTGTACGCACCAACTCGAGGGTTGTATACTTTTGAAGGAAAAAAGTTTGGTTAACGTGACTTCCAAACAACAAACAAATAAATGCCAACAATGTCATTCCAAATAGTAAAGTTTATAAAGCAGTACAAAGCCGAGTCGCTTATATTTCATCCAGATCAGTAACATCCTCTTTTTGTTGGTAACTGCTTACATGTAAGCTATCGAATGTATTTTTTGTTGCTAAAATTTATGACGTGGAGAACTTGTAAATTGTGATATGGTTTTGAGGTCTTTGGGGGGCATTTCTTTTAATTAAACATCGAGTTGAAAGAACCATATGGTTGCTTTTCTCAATGCAGCGCAAGACTTGCACTTCCGGGTACAGAGGAGAAAGGACTTGTGGTTTCAACAGCTCCTACTACCAGCACGCACGAGTCCCAGCCAAATGTCATGCCAATGCCTCTACCTCAACTCGAAGACAACCCGCTCCGGGAGGAACACATGCAAACCAACCGTGAACCCATCATCGAAGAGCCAGCGTCACCCGAACCCGAATGTTTAGAAGCCCCAGCAACTGAAATAGAGGATTTCTATTATGAGGACCCAGATGAAATCCCGACGATAAAGCTAAATATCGAGAAGTTCACAGAAAACTTGCAGAATATAATGCAGCAAAACAATATGGAGATGCAAGAAGCTGACATTTCAAAAGCCTTAGTTGCTCTCACTCCCGAAGCTGCATCCATCCCCCAACCCAAGTTGAAAAATGTCAGCCGACTACGGACTGAGCATCAAGTGTATGCCCTTACACACAAATCTAGAATTTGAGATGAAATTTACAAATAAAGAGGAAGATAAAACACGACTCCTTTTGTGCAGGTATGAGCTTCCCGATTCACATCCTCTCACGGAAGGGGTAAGTGACCGTTGATATTTCATTATGTGTTCATCAATATACTCTTCTAACTTAACTCGGAATAAACCAAGAGCAGCTTGACCAAAGAGAGCCTGATGATCCAAGCCCCTACCTCCTAGCTATATGGTCTCCAGGCAAGCACTTGCTCATGTGCAGCCAGAATGGATTTGTTTGTTTAGAATTACCAACTATTATTTATGGAACAGGCGAAACAGCACAATCCACTGAGTTGCCTGAAGCATCTTGCAGTTTCCGTGGGGCGGGTGTTCTATGTGACATGGAGACATGCTCATCTTGTAATGGTATACGAGAAACAAGGGCGCAGATAGTTCGAGGGACTCTTCTGGTATTGTTCTTCGCAGCTCCTTACAACCGCATGAATTATGTACATATGGTATATATCCCTTCTAATTGTTTTCTCATCTTTGAGCATTTATTTGGTGTTTAAGATTCCATGTAGAACAGCAATGAGAGGAAGCTTTCCGCTTAATGGCACTTACTTCCAAGTCAACGAGGTATGTTGTTGCCATATTTCTGTTGGAGTTAAAACAAGGAAAATGAGCGATAGATCTAGTTGTCCTGCAGGTTTTTGCAGATCATAGTTCCAGTCTAAATCCTATAAACATTCCTAGACAGTGGTTATGGAACCTGGCGAGGCGCACTGTCTACTTCGGAACATCCGTACCGACGATATTTAAAGGTAGTAACTAGCTGAAATACTCCGGATTAAATTGAGAAAAAGTAATCGCTAAAGACGGTTTTTTAAATATGTTGTTTCAGGCTTAACTACAGAAACTACACAACAGTGCTTTAGGAGAGGTATGCATGCCCAACCTTTGCTGGGAAAAATATATCTATATGGTTCTTTCGAACATCGATATTTTCCAGATAACAAGTCAAATTTCTTGGGATGCTACTGATGTTTAATGTCATCTGAATATTCTAGCATCTTTTTGTTGATATAGGCAGACACAATTTAAACAGCTTGAGAACAATCCTTTTGTGAATTCTTCTCTTGCAGGTTTTGTATGTGTCAGGGGTTTCGACAGGGAAATACGTGCGCCTCGCCCACTAATGGCGAGGCTACACTTACCTGCGAGCAAGGCACCCAAGAACAAGAAGGCCACAGCGCAAGAGAAGCATGGTCATTGAAGGCATCCAACAGGGACTCCAACACAAAGGAATGCACGTGTTAAAAAAAGTTTCCGACCATCAGGTGAAAGAGATTTCATTAGTTACTGACCGTCTGATTGTATATTTGTCGCGCACGACACAAAGCTACGCCCCCCTGCTAACTTAGAAACTAAGGGTCCCCCCTGGGAGTGGTATTCCGACCTGTATAATAAAGTCAGGTATGTTATCTTGTTTTATAGAATGTTCAATTGAGCTCTTCTTTTTGTATGTCTCTCTTTCAGCAGGATGTCGAATTATTTGGGCAAAAGAACAACTGCATTTTTGCACTTGAGCATTACCATGTAGATTAGTAACAATCCGACAGCTGACTGAACTATGTCGACCGAAATCGGTATGTCGAAGTCATATCTTTTGGATGGAATTTCATCAGACTATAATTGAGCGGCTCATCATCAACTGTTCTGCCTTTCTGCCCATGTAGCAGTATTGTGAATCTTGCAAGTATGCATTAGACGAAAGGCCACATTAATGCTTGATGCCTTTCAACTCGCTTCATGAACACATTTTTTATTTCTAGTAATTATGAAACTATTCGGGTTGCTCCAGTGATAATGTTTAATTTGGGCATAGAAGCTTTAGACATACTTAACCTGCTAGAATACATTGCCCTAAGTCGGGACGAAGGCAGATTCATTTCATTCGTTGTTTACTTTTTGAAACATCGCCCAAGAATTAATATACACACACACACACACACACATATATATATATATATATATATAATATGATATGATATAGGCTTGTAAAAAAATCTAAAATTATAAAAAAAACGTTGTTTACTTTTTGAAACCTTGCCCAAGAATATATATGGGATATACACCCATAACCTTGAGTAACTTCGTAATTACCCGGATACCCTCTATAATTATGAATTACATCAAGGACCCCAGATAATGGTTAACCTTTACATGGCATAACCTTGTGTCAAATTCTGTCTTACTTCTCCGCTAACTTTGACGGAAAATGTTATATGTTGACCATTTTACCCTTCTAAATACATCATATTTATAACATGATGCCATTTGCCTATCAAAACTCCCTGCAAACCGTAGGCCCTCCCACTCTTCCCCATCAAGCTGGTCCTCGTCGAATCACCGCATCCGAACCCCCCTCCTCTTCGTGTCCAGTTCCTGCCCCGAGCCCCGCCGCCCAGCTCCTGATCCTCCTCCACACGCTGGAGACCCCCTCCTCCTCCTCGCGCCCAGTGCCTGCCCTGAGCCCCGTCGCCAAGGAGACCCGCCCAGCTCCTCGTCCCCTCCTCCCGCTCGAGACCCCCTCCCTGCTGACCACCCGCCCAGCTCCTCGCCCCCTCCCCCTGTTGGAGACCCCCCTCCCTGTCGACCACCTGCCCAGCTCCTCACCCCCTCCCCCCGCTGGAGACCCCCTCCCTGTCGACCACCCGCCCAGCTCCTCTCCCCCTTCCCCTCGCTCAAGATCCCCTCCCTGCCGACCCCCCGCCCAGCTCCTCGCCCCCTCCCCCCGCTGGAGACCCCCTCCCTGCCGACCACTCGCCCAGCTCCTCTCCCCCCTCCCCCCGCTCAAGATCCCCTCCCTGCCGACCCCCCGCCCAGCTCCTCGCCCCCATCCCCCCGCTCGAGACCCCCTCCCTGCCGGCGACCCGCCCAGCTCCTCGCCTCCCTCCCCCCGTATGCGAGCCCTCTTCCTGCCCCGAGCCCCGCTGCAAGGAAACCCCCCTCTCAGCTCCTCGCCCCACCCCGACCCCCGCGCCCAACTCCTCGCCTCCCTCCCCCCTCGTATGCGAGCCCTCTTCCTGCCCCGAGCCCCGCCGCAAGGAAACCCCCCGCTCAACTCCTCACCCACCCCCACCCCCCACGCACAACTCATGCGAACCCTCTCTGCAGCTCCTGCTCCTCCACCACCACTGAGTTCCTCCTGTCCCCCCATCCTCGGAGAGGCTCGTGCCCAGCTCTTCATCGAAAGTCCCCTCGGCGAAGGCTCCCCGGTCCTCGAGGCCTGCCATCGAGGAGGCTCGCCCCAACTCCTGCACGACATCTTCTTTCTTTTTTTATTAATGTCAGCCGCTAGATTACTTGGTAGTTAGATTAACTCTCTCATCTGGTTCAATTAATGGGTTAAACTAACGGAAGGTTGTGAGTGTAAAACGGAAAGATTATTCAGGGTTCTGGATGTAATTCGAGATTATAGAGGGTATCCGGGGTAATTATGAAGTTACTCAGGGTTATGGGTGTAAATATCCCAATATATATATACATAATGATATACAAGTTTGTAGAAAATGATTTAAAATTGCAAAAAATGATATGAAATTGTAAAAAAATGATCTAAGATTGTAAAATATTGATGAAAGAAATGTTAAATGTAAAAAAATCTAATGTTGTTAAGAAATATTTTGAGATTTGTAAGAATGATTTGATATTGAAAAAAATACATGAGATTGTAAAAAAAGATAAGAGTTTGTTAGAAATTTATAAAAGAAAAAGTATATTGTAAAAAAGATCTGAGATTGTAAAAAACGATCATAGATTGTAAAAATTGATCGCGTGCTCCTTCACCTGCATCCCTCCTCACCTGCTCCTCCTCCGCCCTTCTCCTCACGATCCACCTCATATACCCATGCCCTCCTCTGCCCACACCCCTCATCCATCCACACTCTCCTTCAACCTTCTCCATGATCCACCTCCTTCACGCACAACTGCCACCTCCACACGACATTGCCTCCATTTCCTGCAAGAAAACATCCTTGGAGAATCCATCTTTTTTCCTCCTGATCCGAAGGTCAAAGAAACATCACACCATCGTGGGAAGCATCCGTTGCACGTCCACAGAGCAACATGCCGTCACTGGCCACCGTCGAGTAGCACACCACATCCACTGCCCAACGTTCTCCTGCCACCGTCATTGCACGTCGACACCAACGTAGAGCAGCCTCCTCTCTGCGTGCGACCCTCGAGAGAGAGGGGGGAGGGAGATTATTGTGGAGAAATTTTTGCATTCTAAATATAGAATATGCTAAAATGATCATAATGAGTTTTTCAATGTTAAAAAACTAGATAACGACCATTAATCGTAACCATCGAATTGATTATAGATGGATAAGATAGTTGACTATCCATGCATCCAGTAAAGATCTGTCTTATCTGAAGTTTTCCCTGTATATAAATATAATAAAAGGGTGATTCTAGTTACAAATAATAAAAGGGCGACACCTAATAGAGGAGGTTGCCATCTTTTCCAAGGATTGGACACATCTATCATTAGCGTCGCAACAAGAGGAAATTCTAGTTATAACTAATGCAAAAAACTTTCCTCTAAATAATCATCTATTATATAAGAGGTGTAAGCAAGTTTTTGGGAAACTTATTTTTTTAGGTTTTTGATAGTGAGTGCTCCTATATGATTATGCAATTATAGTTTTGATGCTTCCTTTTTTGCAATATCACTTGCACCACTGCCTTCCTAAGTGATTAATAATTGTGAGACAACTCTATTCCCCTCCCAAAAAGGCATTATCTCAAGAGCACAAGTGTAATTGTCTATGAGGGAAAAGGCTACACGTGTAATTTTTCGAGATTCTCAACCTTCCTTCTCCATGCCTTCCTCACACATGCTTCTCCAACACCTCCTCCTTCGCTCAACCCCACTACCCCAAACTCGAGAATGAGACCCTTCCATCCACGCCCTTTGCAACTCCTTGCCTTCATCCTATCCACTCCAAGATCCTCACCGATCTCCTCTACCCCGACCTCCTGCTCCAGTTTCGCCCCTCCGCTCCAAGCTCCTTTGCCTAGCCTCTCTCCCCCGATCTTGAGGATGAGGTCCTCCCCTCCACGCCCTATGTAAATCCACCCCCAAGCTCCTCCTTCCCATTCTCCTTTGTCCTACCCCTTCAACCCAGACCTCCTCTTCTACCCCTGGCTCCTCCGCCCAGCCCTGTCGCTCCGAGATCAACGATGAGGCCCTTCCTTCACTCCACTGCAACTCCCACCCCCAAGACCCTCTCGCCCCAAACTCCTCCATCCAACCCCTATGCGCAGAGTTGATCCACATGACCTCTCGGCCGCAAGATCAAGCATGAGATATGGGACCTCGACTTTCCCATCTACAAGTAGTGAACAACCCCGACGAAAGCTATTGTTTTGCCTCCAATGCTGTTGCCCTTCCAACTTATCCTCATGCTCACCATCTACACCAATGTCCACTTCTCTAGTTTTCTTCTCTCATTGCTAGCATCACCATTGTTGTTGCTCCCTCGCGGTGGTGCTCCTCCAACCCTTTGCTCTCCACCCACTCTTCCCTGTGGTCTTGAGGAGAAAATTGATGACCACCACTTGGCAAGCAGAGGAGGGGTGTGTTGCGAATCGCGGAAGCAAACACGCACAAACAGAATCAAATAAGCAAGACACAAACACAAGGATTTATAAGGTTCACCCGTAAATAGGCTACGTCCTTGGGCGGCGGCGATCGGTTTCATTATATGGAGAAAAAGGTAGTACAAAGGATACTGAGAAGGTACAAATATGGGATGAGAAAACATGATCAGAAAATGAGGATACATTATTTGGTGGCCCTAGGGCCCTTTTTATACTGCAAAGAAGAATGCCATATGTATTCAGCAATCCATCCCAACAGCTCTCAGCTAATCAGAATGTAGGACACGGATAAATCATGTCAACAATCCTGACCCAACAAATCTCAACCAATCAGAAGGCAAGACACAGATCAGTCATGTCAGCAATCCTGGCCCCACCGCTCTCAGCCAATCAGAAGGCATGACACATATCAGACATGTCAACAATCCTGACCCAACAGCTCTCAGCCAATCAGAAGGCAGGACATAGATCAGACATGTCAGCAATCCTGGCCCAATAGCTCGCATCCAATTAGAAGCCAGGACACGGACCAGCCACATCAGCATCCCAACAAGTGGTTAGGATTCAAGTCATATTAACAATCTCACCTTGAATGGAATCCTCATATAGAGGAATGAACCACTACTATTACTCCACAATGAGTTGAATTCTCCACTAGCAGAATTAACCACTGCTAGACTCCACCGAAGTTGAATTCTTATATAGTAGAATTAACCACTTAACTAAATATGAAAAGATAAATGACCGGACCTTTCTGACCATCATTGTGTTGAGTTGGTGAAACTAGGGTTTGATCTTGCATTTATTTTTGTGTCTATACGTGTGTGTATCTTTATGTGAAATTGCACGTTTCTTGACTGCCATCCTCTTACATTCATCTCTCGAAGATGTCGGGATATTGGTCCCCGTACGCTGACCTCTCTGGTCACTCCTCCTTAACCATATACTGTTCATCTTCACCTTCTCCTTCTTCCATATATCCTCCACCATTAGCGGGGGAGCCTTACCTGTGTTCAGTTTCACTTCGACCTGATTATGAAGCTAGAACTTCGTCTGAATTCCCCATTTCTTTGCATTTCTCACCTACCCCATCTTCTTACACCCCGGATCCACTTCCACCCTAGGTTGGTTCACCTTATAGTCAGGCGCTTGCTGGAATCAAGGAATCATTTGAAGAGCAAGCTACTGCTGATATAGAAAAATGGCAGAATTAGGTGCCCCCACATACCTCATTCTCACCTCAAGTAGGGTCCTTACAACAATTCACATATATACATCCCGAGTTGACCTTATGGCAGGCATGGTCGATCGAACATACCGAATGAAGAGGCATGCACCTGATAATCTTCTTGACTTGATTGACCCTAGTAATCAAGCCTACATTGACTAGCCTTCATACCACAAATTCGGAGAGCCTACACATTCACAAGATTGGACTCATGAATTCAGTCTACGAGCCCCCTCTTTTTTATCTCCATCGTGTGAGGCTCTGACCAATATCTTCCAATCAGATGGTCCATACTCCACCCAGTATTACATGCCAAAGTCTAGGCATGTGGAATATGAGACTTCAAGATTTCAACAGTATCCTCCGAGTAGACAAACTGCTTCAATGATTTGCTATGAGGACTCTTTGGAGGATAATATTTCTAGGGATGCGAAGAGATATGAATTTATTGAGGATAAACTTAGAAATTTCATCGATCGAATCATTTCAATTTATTCCAGCTCAAGTATGGAAGCGAAAAATTGAATAAGCGGATTCAATGTTGAAAACATAGAGGATACAAGGAAACACACACACTCTGTACAACTTGATTCCATTCTACCTCCCTCTTCTACTAACCACTTACCTTCAATCTAGAGTCTGTACATCTTCCCACTCCTCCTCCTATCAAAAACAATAAAAATAGAAAATCTCAAACTGACCAAAGATTAGAAAATCAGAAAACTTCATAAAAATAGAAAATAAAAAAGACCTAAAAAATTGGATCCTGCCCTAAGGGAAGCACTTGATGAAGAATTTATTTTTAAACTTCCCTTAATAAAGACCATCGATCACTTCCAAGACCTCAAACGATTTGCGAGAAGTAAATTGATGCCTAAAAGGTCAAGCAATAAGAGGAAAAGGATTGAAAGACACATACTGTCTATGGCCACCTCCTTGGTGATGGGGAGAAAGATCCAGAGCCACATAGTGAAGCAGTTTCCTAGTGTTGAATGCGAAATCAAAGACACTACCTTCACCCATACTAGAATCGACGATGATATACTCCTGACCTCTGTGTTTGACAAGATCAAACTCATGCCAATCAGAAAGTCAAGAGAGATCATTCAGCTGGCTGATCGATCTATAAAACATGCGAGAGGAACCATTTCAATCATTATTACTTTCCAATGTTCTCTACTCCAAGTAGACTTCACGATCATTGATATTGAGCACTGAGGAGAGCTTACCCAATTTCTTATTATTCTCGGGAAGCCGTTCTTAGCCTCAACTAAGGCGACTATAGATTGTAAGACTAGGGAGATCGATTTTATAGCATTGGGAGCACTCCAATCGCATCCATTCTTTGACACACTTTACTCTAAGGTAACCGACAGAGATACTGACAATCGTGACCATCAAGAGGTCGATGAGTCCCACCTCTCTGTTACACCTGAGATACCGGCTGTCGAGCTGACCATTGGATCAGAAACTCCCCATACATCATTGACTCCCACTGCTTGCATCACTCCTAATGCCAATCCTACTGAGATCACTAGCACCTCCCTGAGACGTGTGCTGACCCTTCAAGAATATTACAATCTATATGATGACTCGTCTAATGAGGAACCCATGGTAAGAACCACACCCATCTCGGACCTTCAAAGCAGACAACCAAGACTAAATTTACCCCAACCAAAAGCACAATTGCTCCTTCCTCTAGTCAGCTATTCAGGGAGAGGAAGTCGAGAATTGATTCCTCAAGGTGCTCCCCCGAACTTCTCAAGGCATGTCAGTCTCCTCTCCCTCTCAATGATTCAGGTTCTAGAAAATCGTCTAAGAAAGTTTCCTTCAACATACCGGAGAAGTAATTTTCTGAGGAGTCCTCATCGAGTCTGGATGAGGTGATTATATGAGTGAGCCCAGTTCTGCTGTTCTTAAGCCATATCTGAGCAAGGAGCCATGTGTCGACCCTCTTTGGACAAGCCCTACACCTCACTATTATTCATCGGAGGATGATTCCGATAGTGACACATATGTATATTATCCACCTTCTCGATCCTGCAAGAAGGTTCATTCAAAACCTTCTTGATCCTTGTATATTCTCACTCCTCTTTGTATATATCTTCTTTCCCTCACTCCCCAGTGATTCAAATCACTCGCCCCAGCTAATTATCGTCTCATTTTATGGCTTTACTTAGGATGATGATGAGCCGAAGAACTGAGAGACTAAGGGAGATATGTATCAAGGGTCGTTACGACCTCAACCCCTCGAGTCAGACTCAACAAGAAAACAAGACCACCAAATAAAGAAATCGGTCAATAAAGCTAAATAGCGGTCTTGCTATTTTATTTAACCTAGTGTAGCGACCAGGGTCGAATTCAAGGAGCGCGGATTGGCTTAAAAAGGCTACGAAGTAGTCAGAAAATCAAATAAAAAGAAGAAAATATTTTTGATGGATTTTATGGGTTTTTAAATTTTTTTGTTATTTTTAATTATGAAGAAAATATAAAACAAGGCAAAACGAGCACAATCAAGGATTTATTTAACACCACAAAAAAGATTCGGAAAATTACAATAAAAATATTTTTGGGTTTTATAATTTTTCAAGTGTTTTGGGAATTTTCTCAGATTTTTATAATTTTTGGTTGATTTTCTAAAAATGAAATAAGACAAAAATTGTAAACTACTGTACAGCCAGATTTGAAAGGCTATTTAAAAATATAAAAATAACATCTAAAAATCTGGAGATAATTTTAAGAAAAACTACAAAACTCCTAACTACAGTAGAAGAAATTGCAATTTTTTGAATTTATTAGATTTTTTAATGATTTTTATGAGTTTTTAGGGTTTTTCAATTTTTAAGGTTTTTATAAGTCCAAACACAACAAAAATTGGATTGCAGCAACATGATAACAACAACAAGCTAATACTAATTTTTTTAGAATTTTTGGACGCTTTTTAACATTTTTAATTGATTTTTAAACGTAGACAGTAACAAAAATGACGATTTTTGAATTTTAAAAATAGAAAATCAAAACAAAAATATCCCAAAAAATCACTGAATTTTTTATACAGTGGAAGGGGCCACGTATCCCAATTTCAAGAGATTTGGAGTTGATTTGATATTTTATTCAACAAATAAGAGAAGCACAACACACCGGCACCAAAGTGCAAAGAAAACAATTTTCAGGGGCTTAAATGTAATACATGCTAAGAAGATAAGGGCCTCGATGCAATTTTCACATTAAAAATCAACACATGCTCAAATCAATCATGCACAGGGGCATACATGCAAATATTTAAACTAAACTTTCAAACCATTACATTCAATAAACCCAAGCCCATACATGCAAATATACTAGAAAATCATGTGTCGACGCACGTGCTCCACAAACAGAGGGACCAAAATGCAAATACTAAAAATCTAAGGTCCAAAGTGCAATTTATACAAATTAAAAACAACTACGACAAATAATTACAGGACTAAACAGTAAATGCGAAACTAAGAAGGGCCTAAGTGAAATTTACCCTTATTATTAAGATCCAATGGTCGAGAGAGGTCTACTCATGATCGGACGATGGTGGATGGCTGGTACCCTTTCGGTGATCAACGTCTCGGATCTGATCCTTAGATGGATCGAACGGCTACGAGCCTCCCACATATGAATGGCTGAGATCAAAACTGGCACGAGGGGGGCGATCAGACGGTGGAGGAGCTGCCTGGAAGAACTGGTCGTCGACGAACTTTGTCCGGCCATTGCGCACGCCTGCGGCCTCCTCCGGGGCTGCTATGATGGGCAAATCGAAGCTGAAGGTGGTCCGCAGCTGCTGGTGGGCTCCGATGAGGCTGGGAGCGACCGGAGTGCTCCGGCGATGAAGGAGACCTGGAGCTCCTGTTCTTCGACGTTTGGACCTCCAGATGAGGTCCGTTGGACTTCAAACCTGCATAGGAAGCTCACTGGTCGAGGGCAAAGTATCTCGACCCGGTTACGGGCAAAATGGGTGATCGGGGGAGGCGAAGCGCGGCTCTCCGGCGAGCAGCGGCGGAGGAGAACCGATGTATCTGTTCCGGGTCGAATCAGGGTGAGTGACTGGGTGATAAATCCACATTTCATCATCTTTATTCTATCATTTTGGCCTCAAAAACCCTGACAAATGCGTGTAAATACCATTAATTCCAACATCTTAGCATCCATGCATGTGCATATAAATAGTGTATAAAATACTGTTTTTAAGCCAAAATTATAGAATAAATAAAAGAAAAGAAAAATAATAAAATATTGTAAATATTTTATGACCCGAAACCCCAAGACCTAGGCATCTAGATGAAAAGATTGACAAGGAATAAAGTAGGGAGAGATAAGGGCCAGAATACAATAAGGATTTTATTCATTCTTTGTACATTTTGGGACCTATTTTTGGTTCCATTTTTTATGCTTCAAATAAAGAAACTTTGCTCATGAAAGTTGTAGATAATTAAATAAAGAAAAATACAAAATTGATTTCACTCAAAAATAATGTACAGATAAAAAGTTATGATCTAAAAAAGATTCCAGAATCCCAACTTCCCAGACACGTATCTCTCAAATAAAAATTCGAAACGCGTCAAACTCACTTTAATGAGGAGGAGGATGACGACAATGAGGAGAACGAGGACGATGTCACGACATACAGGGTATCACAAAGGAAGGGGATTATCATTTCAGAACATAGGGAGAATATGAAGAAGAGAAAGGAAAATCCAAAGGACAAAGGCAAGGCCAAAAAAGATAGTGGGTTTACCAAGTGGAGGAAAAAGAAACCTTAGTATTAGTTATTTTATCTTCTAAATTTGATGTTATAAAACTTCGAGTCTTATCTTTTTTATTTTTAATATGTATGGCTAATGTAGCTTTGCATGAACTATTGCACATTATAATTTTGGATGCATGTCTATATGTTAATTGTGTTTCTACTTTGTGTTGATTTCTTTGATAGTATAAGCAGTCAGAATCGAAAATATTATATTACTGTTCAATATTTATAGGATAAAAATCCTAAGGAGGACCATGTCTGAGATCACATGTTTGGATTATATTTTTTTCTTTTATAATCAGAATTCGCGACTACTATGGCACTACATTGCTACTACTATGGTATAAATATAGCAGTAAAGTGGCAACAAATTAGTGTCAACGTGGTGGTAAACAGCTGTGACAAGTTTCATAAGGTCGTTATGCCTTCATGTATATATGGTTCCTTAGTAGTCGCAAAGTTATGCCTAAATAATCGCAAATTATTGAAAAATTACCACTATTTTGCGACTACAACTACTACCACAGTGGGGTCTCAAAGAGTTTGCGACCATTTCGGCGCGACTACAGAATTTGCTACCACATGTGGTAGCAAACTTGTGTTGCTACCATTTTGCAACTATTTTACAACTCTTTTGCTACTACAGTTGTAGTAGTAAAATCTGCTTTTTCTTGTAGTGATTTTTTACTTAAAAATTAATTATTCGTTATCTACTTAATACTATTTTTTCTAATGATTTCCTAGTATATTCTGGTTGTTCCACGTGGACCAACAAGAATCAAGCCCTAATTGACCTGGGTCAACTCTCCGATCTACGTCACCTACCCCTGTCAGACGAGAAGACGCATGTCATCTCCTCTTTTTCCGGGTCTCTAATCATTCAGATTCGAGTTGATCTTTCTTCAAAGTCTCCCATGGTCATTCCTAAACCATGCCATACCCTCTAAATCTTTGTACATATCTTCGATTCATCCTAAATCACCAGTTAATAAGGGCCTCTATGTTACCTATAAATAAAAAACCTCCTCTCCTCCATCTCTTCTTGATCCATCTTCGAGCTCCATTGTGCATCCTAGCATGTGTGTGTAAATCACCACTTTAAGAGACTGATTCACGCGAGCTTGGGAGTATTGGAGGAAGAAGGAGATGCGATCCATAGCGATGCTCTGACTTGTCCTGCTCCCTGCCAACACAACAGGTATAAGAGCTGCACCACTCTCTTTTTTAGGTAGTTTTATTTATCGTAATCTCATTCTTGTTCTTAGCTTAGCCTTTAATGTAGTATATTAGCTATAATTCTAACTTTACTATTCGCTAGAGCTGCTAGGTTTCCAACCAATCCATCGTGCTCTCGACTGTATCCTTCTTCACCATGCACATTATTTCCTTTCACAACATCTTCTTCATCTGACCGACCATTCACAGCAACCAAATTCCTCTTGGATATGCGAAGTGAGGTTCCTCCGCCACCTCTCGCTGGAACCTCTTTTCCCCATCTCATATTTATGCATTTCAGCTTCAATCCAGGTCGAGCTCTATCCCCTCGAGCCTTGCAATGTCTTCATGCAGGTTCTATGCTCAATGGACCCCTTTTTGGGTCACATTCGAACCTAGTTGAGGTTCTCTGGGGAGCTTTCTCTTTAACCAAGCTCCAGGACCCCGACACTGGGTCCTGGACCCTTATGTGAGCACCACTAGCCGCGGACGATCCACCCGGAGGTGTAGAGCCAAAGATCAACCAATGAGGCCACCGTGGACGAAGAAATCTATGATCGAAGGATGGGGGAAGACCTAATCTTCCTCGTTCTTCACGAGCAGAGCAACCATCGGATCAACTGCTCTCCTTAATTCTAATCCTAGCCGTTGATTGGGCGGCGAAACAAAGCATGACTCCACCATTGATTTCCTTAAGTGATGCGATCTGAGCCACTCATTTGCGTGCAATAAGGGATAAATTACCTAGAACCCCCTCCTTCTTTTGCAATTCATTTTTAGCCTATTAAATATTTTTTAGAGTGTAAATAGTTTGGTACATTTTAAAATAAATCCCCTAATGTTTCTCATCTTTACATAACTGTTTGTGCCAGCTCAGCTCAAGTGGGGTCCCCATGTGAGTTGGGCATTTTGCACGCATAGCCTGCCGATTTTATGTAATTGTTCTTAGTTCCAAATTTTGAATATTCATTGTATATGTTTTTGGATAAATTGCACAATGGATCATGGTTTGTAAAGTTACATTTATACCTCTCCTATGTGTGTTTATTTTTGTACTTATGCAAAAATTATAGCAATGCCCATGGACTTTATAATAGGATTTTTGCAATGAATATAAAGATTATTTTAATTACATTTTGGTCCTTGCTAGTAATGAACATTGAATTATTTTGAGGTTTTTATGAAAAATAGCCCCCATTTGATTTTTGTTTCGCAAAAATTGTTGTGAATGCCATGAATGATGTATTTAATTGTCAATGTTTTTAATTTGGATTTTAAGTCATTTAATTATTTATTAAAATCGAACATTGCCTTTATTTTCTCTGTTTAGATATCAAAATCAAAAAATAGTAAACACTGTTAAAAATTCTAAAAATGTGAATGTATATATATTATGTCATATTCACTCTTCAGGTTAAAAATCACATCAAAACATAAAAAATAAGTGCATAAAAATTGAAAAATACCCAAAAACCCATAAAAGTCATAAAAATTACTCTAAAAATCTAAAAAAAATTATTTTTTTTGTTATTTAATATTACTTAATATATATTTTATACATAACAAAGATTTTGGATATTTTGGGACTGATTTGATATTTTTAAATCTGAAAATTTATTCGATTATATTATTTATTCCTTATTTTGCTTTTCTTATTTTGTAAAAAACCCAAAAAATGTAAAATTACAATAAAAGTCACAAAAAATATTAGGAAAATAAAAAAATACAAAAATATTTTCCCTATATTTCTATGCTTCCTATATCTATAATTATGTAGCATCTATGGCATATACCTATGTATATATATACCCTATATTATTATATATTATATTATCTATTAATTATTTTATTTTCAAACAATAAAAAAGAAACTAAAATTTGCAAAATGAAAACCCTAAAAAATTATTCCCCCAAAAAGATATTATGGATATTTGATTGTTTTTCTTATCTGCATATATATATCCCTATATTTATGGACATATTACTTTATATTATTATTATTACATACTATATATTATAATTTATTATAATATTTACATATAATGAAAAATAAAAAATCCACACTAAAAAGAAACAAAGGACACGTACATAAAATGGAGTGATTAGCAATAATCATAGGTTAACAAACTTGGTCTCTCTGGTTCAACCTCTACATGCTTACATGCTATACATTTCTGATCGTAGAGTATAATAAATTTTAAATCTACACCTTTTCTATTCATTGATTAATTGATATTGTGGGTTAATTGTTGAGTAATTAAGGTTTCTTGAGAGGTCAATACACCGACTTCGGTTTCACCATGTGAGATCGTACGACCTTCGCTAAACTCCAATTATCAGGGGGGCGGCGGAGGTTGCCGGTGAAGAGGGAATTGTGACCCTTCCAAGAACATCCTTTTCTCCTAAATTGTAGGGGCACAATTGCAAGAAAAATATACTTAATAATGCTTTTATTTGTATAAATCATTGTTTGATTTATCTCACTGACCACAAAAGCTAACCAAAGGTAAATACGTGTAAAGGGTGAAAGAAGGTAGTGGTACAAGCGATATTGTAAAAAATGTAAGGGCATAATTATAATTGCAGAATCTCAAAAAAGGTAGATAACTGTAGGAAACCATTTTTTCTATTGAAAATCCACCTCCAATCTGTAGCGATATTTTCATTGTTAGTCACTTAGACTCAACTTCGTGATCGACATTATTGGAACTTCTTCTACATTTATTTCATTTTACAAAACGCACCATCCATTTACTTCTGTAAAAGCATTTTAATGACTCTAATGGTTGCAGGGTTAAAGTATAAAAAAACACTATCCTTTGTCATCCGTTGTTTTTTTCTAAAATTTGAACTAATTGTTGCTAACTTTTTAGTTCATAAACTCGTGACAATTAGTTTAAATTTTGGAAAAATATCAATTAATAAATGTTGCTATATGAGTCATTGCTAACATATAGCCATAACATTTATATTTAATTGCATGCATAGAAAATTAGTTTGCAATGAATAATATTCATCATTATATATTTAACAATGGTCATACTATATCAAATGGGACCTCAGGCAACAAATAAATTTTATTCATTATCATATAATCGACAGTTATATATATAGCAATGAATATTATACGTTGAACCATTAGTAATTTCAAGAAGAGATTCAAGAGAAGTTAATTATATGAAGAATAATATTTGTTGGTATATATTTAACATCGAAAGATATGGCAATGAGTATTCAAATCACTCGTTGTCTTAGATCAATTTTCTTATAGTATCGGTAGCGTGATCGATACCAAAGATGATCGTGCATAGAAAATGTTATCCGTCAACTATTTGCCTCATCTAATTCTCTATCGTATTTAGAACAAATTCCATCTTAATGAGAAACGCGTTTCTCTGTGTAAAGGCATACATAACAAAAGTAATATATACATATATAGAGGTTGACTGATGGAGTCGTCCATGATCTCATCACTCGTAATCTCCCTCATCCACCCATTTAATCAGTTGGAATAGAGACAAGGAGATATGGTGGAGATCAACGTGGAGAAGAAGAGGTAAAGAAGCAGCAGCAGGACCAGTTGATTCATCAGGGACAGCAAAGAAACTAAGGAGATCAGATGAACAGCAAAGAAACTTTGTTGGGTTTTACATCTATAGTTGTTTCATATTGTACAGTCCTTACGCATTTGATTCGCCGTTTCCTTTGGTGATTAAATCTAAAAGGTGCCATTGCAAGGTTGATCTTTTATATGATGCGCATAAAAATTAGAATCGCTTAAAGTTATTATTGCTAAACGTAAATAAAAATCACTGCAGATTTAATTTCTGGGATGATGGCATGCGGGCCAAGCCTGCAACAGATGGTCGTGAATTCAGGAACGGAGAAGAGGGGAAGTACCCTTTGGGTAGGAAGGGAAAGAGTTTGGGATTACCAAAGATATCTGGATCCCAGGGTAAGACAAGCGAATACAAAGAAGTAAAAGGAGGTTCCGAAGAAGAAGAGAAGGCGCTTGCAGAACTAAAAGGTCTGGGGATCCGGAGGTACTACTTCAAGGAACTCCACGCAGCCACCCAGGGCTTCAGCGATGCATGCCAAATATGGGACGGTGGCTCCTGTGTTGTGTATAAAGGCGTGTTCGGAAGGCAACAGGCAGTGGCCATCAGGGTATTGCCAAGAACGGACCGCCGTGAAGCCATCAGCCTGCACATGACTGAAGCGAAAGTATTGAGTCAGGTGCGCCACCGGAACGTGGTCCAACTCCTGGGATACTGTCAGAAAGCCGAGCACTTGGCGCTCGTGTTTGAGTTTGTGTCAAATCATAGCCTAGCCGACCACCTGCAACGGTTATCGTTGCCATGGAAGGTGAGGTACTCGAGGATCGCGGTGGGATTGGCATCTGCCTTGTTTTATCTTCATGAGGGACTGGAGCGTTGTGTGGTGCACAGAGACATTAAGCCTGCCAACATTCTCTTGGACTCCGATTTCAATCCCAAGCTTGCTGGTTTCGGACTCGCAATCATATCGGAACACGGTGGTCCCGAGCCGGAATTTTCCGATATACTTGCAGCGACGCTCGGGTATTTGGAACCGCAAGTTCTTCTTGCAGGAAAGAATACCAAGGCGTCGGACATCTTTGGCTTCGGTGTGGTTGCATTGCAGATAGCGAGTGGGAGGGAAGCCAGTGATCCTGAACTGGGAAAACCTTTGCCGAAATGGGTGGAGGAACTTCATGAGAAGGGGAGGATACTAGAAGCGGTCGATCCCAAATTGGGTGATGATTTCGACGAACGAGAGGCGGAAAGGCTCCTGTTGGTTGGACTCTGGTGCACTCAGTTGGATGCCGAGCCTCGCCCATCCATGAAGTTGATCCTCCAACTTCTCAACTTCGAAGCTCCTAGCCCCACCAACTTCATTAGCAATGTATTTAAGACCTTGATAGGACTTGGTATTCACTCACCTCTTGACACTGACGCAACAACTACTTCAACGAAGAGTAGAACAGGCAGATATGCATTCAAGGACATTGATGCCAATGAAATATCTTTGGTATTAGTTCAAGACAACCAAGCAAATGAGCGTGCACCAGCATTGCCACCGGAGGATGCCGTGTTCAACATCGGAATCCCTCTCGATTTCACCTCATCAGACTTCAAAAACCATAGGAAAGACCATGATTGCCACATTTTGAAGGGCATCATAGGTAAACTTTATGAGATGATGCGATCTAAAGGAAACCTACCCCGATTCGACGGAGCTCTTGGAAAGATCAAAATGTATACAGAATTCCTTGTTCAAGAAATCGGTCCTCCTCTAGATGACTGGAACACACTTGCACAACTTGTCCTGCGAACTTTGAAGGATCGGGAAAATTTCTTTGAATTCTATACTAATCGTACATCGCCCATTGATAACATAACCATGTTGTCATTTAATGAAGACATGCGTAAATGCGTAAGCACCATCAACAAGGATAGAGGGAAGCTTAATGATTGCAAGAAACTTCTAGCTCAAGCCTTGGAGAAGTGCTCTTCTTTAGAGTCTGAACTTGCAAAAACCCAAGAGATATCATTTTCAATTGCAGAACAGATAGAGGTTGTGGAACAACGAATCACTGAAAATCTATCCTCACTGGAGAGAGAAGGGCATTATGCTATCTCACAACAATATGAGCATTTGCTATCCAAACTCTCTACTTTTACTTGTTAAAGGTGAAGTGTCATATATGTAAGTATGCTCATCTTCTCGTATATTATGCATGAATTGAACCTTCTCGCAGTATCCTAAATTAATTTGACCTTCTCTTAATTTCTTTTCAGGTCTACCTAAAACATATGGAAGCTTTTTGCCCCGCTTTGTCTTTATGGTATTGCCTCCATCCTTGATTATACACCCTTTGTTCTCTCTTAAATCTTTGAACTCTCTAGTAAATGCTTGCTTGATATGACTTGTTGACTAAGCTTCTAAGACTATGCTTGGAGGTATGGCGTTGTTGTAATTAGGGAATGCTAGTTCTGATGTGGTGCTTGATTTGGCAATGGAATTCCTAACTTGAAGCATTCATGAGTTAGAGGGAAGAAACATAGTGCCATGAATATCCCATTCATTCGATTTGTAATGATTATCTTATTCAATATTATATTGCGAGCAATGAACTATATAATAACGATTATCCATTAACTATTTCCACTAATCTTTCATAAATTACAAGACCAGAAGATAACTTTGTAACTATTAATTAATATTTGTTATTACAAGTTTAATATCATAAGCACTACAAGCAAATAGGTTATTAGAGACAATCAATTTAAATAACGACTATTTTTATATGATATTAGAGACTGCGATGTGTAATATATAGGCTAAATGAGGGGACATGTCTTGTACCATAATATTATGTACCAATCTCTATGTACCATCTACGTTTTACGGAACCGAACATTTGGTCTAGTGTCGGAGAAATGTCTCCCACAATGGAAAGACAAGGTTTGAAACACACTGCCCTCCCTTCTACCAAAAAAAAGGTAATGAAGGATGGGGGAGGGTATAACCCTGAATCTAAAAAAAAATCTACCTTTCATGATATATTTTTTCAAACATGACAGAATTTAATATGGAAGGATTTGTCAGTATTGTATACGAGCTAATGTACCAAATATTGTTGATCCCAATCAGAAAAATTCTTTCTTTCGGTGATTTTAAATGATCTTGCATCTTGGTAACTCATAGAATCCGATCTGTAAAATTAAATGAAGAAAATTCGAATACAAATTATCACATTCAATGTTCCAAAATCTGCCCTTAAACCTTTTTTATCTTCACATGATCTTAGATCGATGATTCTCTCATCATAGGATGATTGCAAAATGTTCGGATCGATCATCTCCTTGAACACTGAGATTTTGGTGGTTGAGAGTCTCGAGTCATTGGAACACAAAAGAAGTATCATGCATCTTAAAACAATATGAGAATGTGCTTTCTAAATTCTCGTCTTCTACTCAACGGAAGTAAAGTTACTCGATAAAGCTTTAAAAACATGATGTATTTACTCTCGCATGGAGTGTAAATACAATTCCAATAGGTGGAGTGCATCTTTTTAAATTATCATTACAATCACTACAACAAATTAATCCATTTCTATATCATCCGTTGTTAAATATATAACAGTGAGTATTGCTCGTTGCAAAATAATATTTTATTTAAATGTCATATTCGTTGCTATATTTTTCGAGATGGTCATCTTATAGACACGTTTATCTGTTGTTATTGTTTAAAAGTCAGAACAGTCGTTGTTCATTTTATAAAACTAGAGATAATTAGTTAAAATTTTAACTAACGCTAACGATATAACAATGTATATGACATTCACTGATAATTTCAAGTATAGAAAACTATTTCTGATAATATTCATCATTATATATTTGATAAATGATAAATAAATGATCATGTTGCTCATAAATAATTGCATCATATAAATATTCCCGCAATTAGGATAAATTTCATTTAGGCAAGGAAATAAAGAGGTTGTTTTGGGTGATCTAGCTAGTAGTGAAAGTTACTTGAATCGTGCAGGCTATAGACGAATACAAATGAAGAAAGTAGAGGAGACCTTAAAGTTATGATATCCCAAAAAGGTGTTGGACTTGATGACATTCTTATGGAAGTATAGAGAGTTTTAGGAACGATGAATCCATTATTCATCGCTTTTATTCTTCCATTTTAGATAAAATCTTTGGTAAAATACGTGTAAATATTCACTAATACTCACTAATTAACATCCAAAGCATATTTGTTAATATTATATGTTTAACACTTATTTTATCCAAAATAAAATAATAAAGATAAAAAGAAAAATAAAAGAAAGATGAATATATGGAATATGTACAGATTGATCCAAGCCCCGAGACTAGGTCAATATTGACGTTGTCGACAAAATAAATAAGTAGGGGGATATAAGGATCCTAATTATAAAAATGTCAGAAAACCAAGATCATAAATGTACATTTATACAACTTTTACCTTGTATGTATGTTCACTTATTTTATTTATCATTCAGATAATATAAATCAAAATATTTTCTTCACGAAAGCTGTTTATAATAATATATATTAATTTATAAAAAAAATATCTGAAAATTTATTTAATATATGTATATATATAATTACTTATGATAAACCTAAAAAGCCAAGTTCCAAGGTTCATAGCTATTCATATAAAACTTCAAATTGACCAAACTCACTTTTAAAGTTCATTTTATAACTAATACTATTTATTAAAAATACCCAAAAAATATTAGACATGTGAGTTTTTCGTTTGGACCTATTTGTATATATGTACTATATGTATATAAATACTTTATTAAATTTATTTATTAATAAATGCCAATAAATCACAAAACTAAAAAGTTGTGAACCTAAACTTCCGATCCTCACAACCTGACCATATGAACTCTGAATTGGTTGTACTCACTGTTCAACATCATTTTATAAAATTTTCTATCAAATAAAAGTGATTTCATTAAAAATCAGAGTTAATATGCAAAAAATTAGATTTTGAGGCCCTATTGGTATAACTTATACAATGTATCTTATCCTATTCTATTTATTTTTGTTATTTCTTTTATTCTTGTATTTTATTAATATTATATTAATAAAATAAAAATAAAATAAAATTTAGTAAAAATTAGAATTATTTAAATTATTTATTTATTTATACCTACATTATTTATATATGCATTTAATTAATTAATGAAATAATAATATTTATTTATTTTATAATTAAATTATTTATTAAATTATTTGTAAATTATTTATTTATTTAAAATAATAATTGAATTTTATTAAGTTAATTTTTTATCTTCTCTTTTCTCTCTCTTCCTTCTCTCTTCTCCCTCACATCTTCTTCTTCCTCTTATATTCCCCCTCTTCTCTCTTCTTCCTCCCACCAATTGCCCAAACAGCCGACCGTTAGGCCATTTGCCCAATTATCTTTCCCCGCTATCCACCTCTGCCGGTGATGCCAACCCCTTCCTTGCTTTCCATGCAACCTCGCTTATAATAGTAACCTCATCTCCTCCATCTTCCTGCATATTTGCCATTGTTTTTCCCCTTCTTACTTGTGAATTCCGGCGAGAGAGAGAGTCATGATAGGGCTTTGATCCTCGTCCGTCGAGCGAGGGAGGGAGAGGAGCAACAAGATCCCATTCCGGCATGAGTTCTACTCCATCCCATCGAGCCTCTAGCCATCGTCAACCATTGAGGCCAGGATCCAGTGGAGCTCCACCAAGTTCCGTGTCCCCAAGTGATAACATCATCATCCATCCATCCAAGTTATCTTCTTTGTCTCTTCCCATCACATCCCATCTAATTTCTCTTCTCATCCCAATCCCTCTGTGCTCTTCTCAATCTCTCCCTTCTCTCAATATTATCTTCAAATCAACATCACAATTGTTCGATCTCGTCACCAATTCCATTTCCCTTCTGATCCCTCCATTTCTTCTCTGATACCTCATCTCTATCCTCTCTGATCAAGCACGGTGATCGGAGATAGAGGTTCCATTCCAACGCCTTCACAGGAACCTTAAGATTCACCTTTCTGTTTCCACTTTGGGACCGAGCCTTTGTGCTCGAGTCACTGGAATTTTTGCAGGAGTGAAAACTAGAACACCTTCATCGATCGACACACATCGCCTTCTGGAGGACAAGCAAAAAGTTGGAGCCGCTTCGAATCAAAGTCCACCCATTGAAGGACATCTCAGTCTTCCACCTCAAAGCTATCTTCTGGAACCTCGAAGCACTTACATGCAAATTGAGTACATCACCTGCATCTGAGCATGCATGCACGTGTAGCTTCTTTGCCTGGAGATTTGCCACCGTGTAGAATACCTACATGTATTTTCTCAACTAATTCTATTGGATTTTCTTTGAGACTCGTTAATGTGTTGCAGATTGAAGATATACATCCTCCACCGTAAACAATCTGCAACATCTTCATCCAAGATCCATCATAGCAGTGCTATGATCTGCAATTGAAGCAAGAGTCGGATCTAAAGACCCAGAGATTCACCAAGACACAACCAAAGAGTCGATCTACATCGAATCACAAAAATTAGTCCCTAACAAAGAACTTGGAGTTGTTGAGACGAGCATCAGATGCGAACTACCTGCAACTACCAGAGATCTGCATCAGATTCGATGCTTGATGCCCTAGAATCGCCTCGAAATATCGCCACCTAGAGCTTGATTGGAGAAGAATAATCATGTACTTCCAGATCTAACCACAACCCTTGGATCTGCCTTGATCCGACAGATATACGTAAGGCCACGCGTACGCACCAGAAGAACCACCATCCCACCGCTTTTTTTATTGGTAAGTAATTGTATTGATGAAAGAAGGATGAATTTACAAACCCGTATAGGGTTTAATCAGTGCCCAGAGATGCAAACACCCTAACTCTGGAACAAAAATAAGAAAACCATTTCAAAAAGTTAACAAAATGGCCAAGGACGGCCCCCAAAAAGAAAGACCCTTCACCGAGTAAACATTTACAAGGTGCCCACTAAAATTCTAACGGCTGAGATGATAGAAGCACTAATATGATCTTGCGAGGTCGGAGGCGAGGATGTCCAGCGCATGTTTCTCTACTTCCAAATAGCCCACATGTCCACCCCACCGCTTTTTATAGCATGTGAGAAGCATGAGAAGGGGGAGATATTTTGAATGTTTTGCAAAACACCCAATGGACTTTGGTTTATCTCTGAATAGGTCCTTTGACTTGGAGAGTCACGTGATTGAGCACATGCGTTGTGGTGATTTACAAGGTTATCATCGTTAGTTGTTACTTTCACGTGTAGCTCTAGGACGATGAGCTCTCATGTGAAGGATCACGTGCATCTAGGTCATTTTGTGCCTTACTCCCTCTACTTTCATTAATTCCAGCGTGATCCCATATTTCTATATAATTACAGATATAACCCATGTATACAATACCAAATATATACCAACAAAATTCATATAAAACATAAAAAATAGAAAATTAATTCTAAAATTTCGATAAAATTATATACTTACTATATTTTACATAGAAAACAGAAACAAAATAAAAATTATAAAATTATATACTTACTATATTTTACATAGAAAACAAAAACAAAATAAAAATTTAATATAAATTTTATAAAAAATTAAAAACATGTAAAACTTCAAAAATTCATTATTAATTCAAATAAATCACAAAAATACGTTTAATACCTTGTGGAAAAGGTATTTTCACCTACTTTCTAGTAATAATAAAATAAAAAGATTTTATTCTTATTTTATTTTTTTTAAAAATAATTATTATTTTAAATAAAAACATTGTTTTTGCACGTTAAAAATAATCCAAAACCCATAAAAATGATAAAATCCAATTAAAAATTAAAAAACAAAAATAAAAATCGAAATATAAAAATAAAAATAAGAAAATAAAAATCAAATAAAAAATATAAACTCCAATACCTATATTTCTTTACTTATAGTATATAAAATTTAAAATATAATATAAAATTCATAAAATCAAATAAAAATCAGAAAAAACTTGTAAAAATAAATAAAAATCAGGAAACCTATTTACCTTAGTTCCTCTATCGTTTTACCTTGGTTTTCCACAGTTTTCCTCCCTGAGTTCGACACTCCCGTACTTATCGCAATATCTTTGTGTTTATATGTATAAATAAAAAAATAAATTAATTTTCTAGTAAAAGTCTTCCAATCGATTTAACAACACTATTCTTCTTTTATAGTAGTCGATTGGATGATTTTCAAATGGCGTTGTTGCTGGGGAGGCAATGCTAGGGTAGATATTAGAGTGTTAGGTTCTAGAGTTTCTTTTTCTCTCTTTTTCTTCATCTTATTTTTGTTGCATTTTTCATTCATTCTTTCTCTCTCATATTTTTTTTGCATCCTTGTATGATTTTCGTGTTTGCTTTGTATTGTAGGGCCTAGGTATCAAGGTTGGTTTCTTTGAGAGCTGAGCAATCGAGGTACTTGGAGATTGGTGTTCTTTGTGAACCGGTTATAAAGGAGTATCATAAGGTGGACATGAGGGGCCACATTGTTTCGTTTAATTTTTTGTTCTATTTGGTGAGAGAGGAAGGAACATTTGCCCATTTTTATCTTTGTAGAAGGGGCCCCTTAAGGGTCTCCTGACTTATACTTGATCTTTACTCTTCTTTGAGGTCTGTTTTGCCAAGAGTCGATGCACTTGGGGGACCTCACCACGATTTTAGTTTTCATCGCCCTTTTTCTTTGTTTTCTGTGGTTTTTATGAGTGGCTAAGTGCTTGATTAAGATTTGCTTTCTCTGTTTGAGCATCGTAGTTAATTAGACTTAAAGCTGCATAACCTAGTCAAATATAATTAGTTTTTCCTTGATAGAACATTCACTCTTTCTAGGTTATGCATTTTATTTTCCACTTTTCATGCATTTAAGGTAGATTTACTTTTATGCGTGGATCACCATGCACTTAGAGTGCTGGATACAAGCACACATCTCTATCTCTGCATACATCATTTATTTTCATGCATTGCATTTACGTCTTCTCCCCCTGTTTTCTATCACTTAGGATAAAAAGGAAAAAGACAAACATACGTTAGACATTTCTTTCCTCAAATAAAAAAGATAAAAAATTCATAACTGAAAAATAAAATTAGGACAACTAATTCTACTTGACTTCTAAAACTAAACGTAATGGGCATCATTCCTTGTTTTGAGAGAGCAATCCTCTCATTGCATGCAGGTACTCTATAGGCTGAGTGAGGCACATACACATAAGGAATAGAGCTCAAATCCCTGGACTTGTGCCTTAAGCGCTTGGACTGATTTTTGGGTCATGTTATTGCTGCAAGCACTTGCCTCAAATGTTAGTAGAAGTAGTCTTGTCTAAGTAGGTGTGGGCCGTCAACTTAGACACGATCTACCCTAGGAGACTACACCTGTGAGCTTGCTACATACTTGTTTGATCACCTAACTCTAAAATTAAAACGATTAACGACCGAGCTTTCACGGTGATCACCGAGTTGATTAGGAGAATTTGGAATTTTGATTTGTATTTGTTTGTGATTGGTTTTGAGTCCGCTACGATCATTATCTGAGTTTCTAGCTGTCACCCATCATCTGTGTCTTGTCTGTGTCTTATCTTGAGTCACGATGATGGGTAGGCGATCACTTTGGTTATCTCTAGTCGATCCCCTCTCTCGCTCACCTGCCCATTCATCTAGGTCAGTTTGGGGTGACTCTCTTTAAGAACCAAAGTCCCGTTGTATCTCCTCTTCCAGGCATGTCTCTGACTCTGGAAGATTTTCTCCCACTCTATCTTCCTCTTCTCCTGCTACAGCTTTACTTATAGTTCAACAGTTGCACATTGACCTAGAAAAGTCTGATTTGGATTCTTTTTTCCTTTCTAGTTCCAAATGATATGACTGGAAAAGAACACCAGCAGTCACATACTAGTTTCATGGTGATTGATCAAGCAACCATCAACAATGGTCTACTTGCTTCCCTCGAGTCTATGTAGAATCAGACTAGGGAGCAAGGTATATTGATGAATGATGTTTGAGTTGAGTTGACCCAATTGAGAACAAGGAGAGATGCTCCGGATGCTAAGATCCCAGATGCTGAGGGGGCTGAGATACTAAAGAGAGAGGAGAGACAACCACTTGGTCCTGGCTACACGATGAAGGAGCTCTACAACCCTAGAGCTACTTCTACTCATAGGTGGATTCGTCTCCATTCCTTTCATGACAACTTTGAGCTTAGACATCAGCCAATACAATTGCTGCCCAAGTTCCTTGTGCATTCTATTGAGGAGCCACACCTGCACCTACAAGAGTTCGAGCTGATTTGTAGTACAATGCATAATTCATATGTGAACAAGGATGCGATTAAGTTGATTGTATCTCCATTCTCCTTGGTTGACAGAGCAGCCTACTAGTTGAAGCACTTTGGAAGATATGTTTATACTTGGGAGCAGCTTCATACTAAGTATTTTAATAAGTACTATCCACTTGGTCGTACGGATGTTGCGAGAGCCGTGATTAACAATTTCACCATGCTAGAGAACGAGCAGTTTCACGAAACATGGGACCGATTCAGAGATCTCATTGATAGGTGTTCCCACCATGATATCTCGAAGCTGAACTTTGTGCAGAGCTTATTTTGTTGACTTACACCAGAGTTACAGGGATTGGTGAACACATCTTGTGACTGTTCATATTTTTCCAAGCATGAGGATCAAGTCTAGGCTATATATGAGGAGATGGTCGAGAACTATACCACGATATCCCAGACTAGATTTTATACATAGATGAAGCTACCATCTTATCACCAGCATTCCAAATGGAACAGATTTAGGGCGCTCCTTCTTCCATTTATACTTGCTTTGATTCCTCATCAGCTGATATGGGGATTTTTTGTTTCCTAGGGACATTATTTAGAAGAAGTGTCAGAATTTGGATAAGCTTGACAAGATCAACGAGCTTGAGAGATGTTTGAGTGATCTGAAGACTCAGATTATATGCCTTCGGGAGACACATTCAGATTCCACATCGTCTTTCAGACCACCAGTTGATCTAGTGAGCAAAGTCAGAGGCATACTTCCATAGCCACATTCTTCTGTTCAACACATCTATCATGTGCATTCTGAGCCAACATAGCAATCTCCTTATTACACTCAGACCCAATAGACACCATCCTCTAGCACTCAGATGGTGGTATATTAGAGTGATCAACCTCTTGCTTCTATGCCCTAGTTTACACAGAGATGCATGCGCCATTGATTGAGGTTAATGAGATTTTGTACAATCAATCGCAACAACCAAGGATCCGTCGTAATAATCTAGGTTTTCATTGGTATTTAGGGGGTACTTCATCCTAGAAGCCACCATAGGCGCATATGGGACAGAGTAGAAAGCAACATCAATCAGGTCTTCGTCCATTCAAGCTTACTTGGTGGAGGCAGGGTTCCTATCATTCTCAGCATCCGTAATTTTATCATTCACAGCAGCAGATCACTTCCCAATCAGCACATTAGCAGCCTCAATACCATCGAGGCAACTCATCCAGGTCTCATGATCCTTTCCATTAGAACCCAACATCATAATATCTCTCAATTCTAATAGATAACCAACAGGTTGCCTTTAGGCGAGAGATGGATGAGTTTAGATTTCATATCACTGAAATGGTAAAGGGGAAGTCCACCATTCCTATTCAGATAGAGTCGAATTTGAATAATAGAAGAGGAAATCAGAGCAAGTACATTTGATTGAGCTTACCCTTCATTCGCAGGTATTTACAGATGATTACCTTTATTGTGATGACAATGATTTCATTTCTATTATTCTTCGTGATAAGAAAATTCCTTTGAAATTCCAATTAATATTTTACAAATCATACTTGAGGTCTGTTATGCACTATGTATCTGAATGTTGGCATGTGAACCATGGACATATGCAGAGAATGGAAGTAGCAAAATGAAAATTCTAAGGTGAGTGTGTGGATACATACTTAAATATCGGATCCAGATAGATGAAATCAAAAGGAAAGTTGGTGTAGTTCCGATCGAGGATAAGATACTAGAAAATCTCTTAAGGTGGTTTGGCCATTTTCAAAGGCGCTCTGATGATGCACCAGTTAGGAGATGCGAAGAAATCTTAGTTTTTTGGATCCAAGTCTGAGATTGACCCATAATTAACTATTTTTTATTTATTTCTTTTTAATTTAATTTTTTGATGTATGTTTAATAAATTGTGAAATAATCCAAATATATATTGAATTGGTCGGATTCTGTATAAAGAATTTTTACATAAGTTCCTATTCCCTCATTTCTTTATTTTCTTATATAACAAAAATACAAAAAATGGAAATAATGTATAGTTTTATTATAATTTATTTGATATTTGATTTTTTATAATTTAAAAAATCATAAAAATTTGAAAAATCTAAAAATTCAGGTATTCTATGTACATAGAAGACAACCAAAAATATACTTTGTATAGATGACTTCTTTTGCCTTTAGTTCCTTCACAAACTTGTAAACTTGTAGGATTCATCGAGACAGACAACTTTCATGAAGACTAATTTTTTATTTGACATATTTTTGTATTTTATTTTGATTTTTTAGTTGATTTTATTACCTAAATTTTGTGGAGGCAAGACTTTTGTGGACCGTAGGATGGCACGTGTCCGCTCCTGGAGCCACAACGTACCCCCTATCCTCTCTTATGCACTTCTTTTGTGGACCGTTGGATGGACCCATTTTATTTTCCCCCTTTCTTTTTCGTTTTAATTCTTTGCCACGTGGCTCATTCTCGGTTGTTTGATCTCGACCGGTCGAACAGTCGAGGCCCCTTCTTCCTCATTGCTCTTCGTGACCATCGTATCCCTCTCACCTCTTCGCCTTCGTCGCACCATGCATGTCCTCTCTCTCTTGCTCCTCCTCTTGACCCCCTCTGTAATCTCCCTTGTAGTCCACATCACACCACCTCCCATCTTCTTCATGTGAACGCTAACTGTCAAACATCAAAACCCCCTCCATCGGCCACCTTAGAACGGGTCCGTCATTCATGCGTAAGAGCACAGAGCTCCGTCTTTCTCTAAGTGATAACGAGGGATAAGTCCACCATCAAGAGAGGACCACACACCTTGCTGGTGAGATCCAAGGCACCTTCATTCCTTTCTATGATAGATCCAGCTGCTCTAAAGCACATCGTCCAACCATATGACGTGCGATAACCCGTTGGATCAAGAGCTCTAGCATTCCCTGGCACCTCCATCACCAATCCAACTCTCAAGTAATATCCACGTTCTCTTTCTATTCTCCATCCTTCTTCCCGTATTTTTCTTCTTCATCTTTCTTTCCATACTCCATCTGTAAATCTTTATCACTCGCACATTTTAAAACAACATCATTTGAATTGGATCGAAATCCAACTTCCAGCACTCTACCTTCATCTCCATATCTCCCCATACCTACTCACCTTTGTTCGAGCCATAGACAACCACTTCATCCTCATCTCTACCCTCCAAATCATCAGTCTTCATTTTTTATTTTTCCTCTTGATTTGTTGCTATTTATCCATATACCTTTCCCCTCCGATCACATCTAGAGATTGAAGTTGTATGCTCTAGTCCATTCTGTTGAGATTTATCCTGTGAAGACTGATTGGTTGAATACAAGTGGAGAACATTGCTGATGTGGTTGATCTCCCTCCTGTGTTCTGATTGGCTAAGAGCTCTTATGCTGGATTGTTGAGGTGTCTGGTCAGCCTCCTGCATTCTGATTGGCTGAGAGATGTGTTGATTGCTGAGATGCTTAATCCACATACTGCATCCTGATTGGTTGAGAGCTGATGGTGGGGATTGCTGAATGCTTGGTATTCTTTTGTTGTCACTAGTAGAAATCATAGAACAAGCCACAGTAGAGTACCGTCACTTTATGTCCTATTACCGTGGCCCATTACTTTTAGCCACGATAATTCAACCGTGGCTATCGCCACCGTGTCAGATAGTTTATCGTGGCCAAAGAGCGTAGGCATTCGCCACGAAAACATTACTATAACCATAAATGTTAGGCCACGGTAAGTGTATTGTGACCAACACAATGAAGTCACAATAAATGCACCGTAACAAACCTGATTTAGCCACGGTAAATGTATTGTGCTCTTAATTACCATCGTAATTGTACCGTGACATGCAATTACTAGCCACAACAATGTATCATGGCCTGATTGCCCCATCTTCCATGTAAATACTGTGACCTAAATCTTTTGTTCATGGGAATAGGACCATGTAATCTCCTATCTAAATATTGATTCTTTCTTGTAGCATAATCACATGCCACATAATTTCCTGTATCACAATCACATGCTAAATATATAGACATGATAAATTAATTTGCATACTAAACATTACCACACATGATAAATTCATATACATCAAAAATACGCTTACACATAACAAATTCAAAAATATTAAACATATAAACATATAAACATATATCAAACATCAGAACACATGTTAAAGACAAGTTCATGGCATTGCCAACTGAATATATTTAATGAAAATATGCATTAATGAAGGTTCTTTTAGATAATAAACATACCAGAAGTTTCTAAATTGAAATGATCCAATACTTAGCTATTACAACTAAGAAACTATTCAAAAAATAAGAAGATCCTACTCATCCAGAGAAAAGTCATCCATATGAACATCTTCATCCTTTGAATCATCAACTCCATCTCCTCTTCCACTCATGCCTCTGCTCCCTCCAGATGATGAGAGCTCTCTGTAGGATGCCTCTTGCACTGTGCTAATGGTCTTCGCTGCTTTTAATATATGTTCAGGAATGTCCTCTAACTTCTTCAAGCAATCATTTAAGTTGCGATCGGATTGATTTTTATGTCCATAGTACTTGGCAGGGTTAACACTGTCACCTGTTTCTCTTATATGTCCTGGATGTTCTGGACCGGTTGCTTTTAAATATGCAAAATTTTGAGAGCTTGCAAGAGATTCAAGAAAACCATGTTGAAGTGCTTTCATTTTCTCCTGAAGAAACGACATTACAAGAATTAAAATTGATATCTATAATTAAAATGAGTAGAGAAAAATTAAATAACTTACATGTTGCGTCTCCAATTCTTTTTCATGCAACTCCCTCAAGCCATCTTATCCTTCTCTACTCTTTGAGTATACAAAGAGATTGCATCGATCGGGATCGATGCCCTTCCCCTCGTGAAATATTCCCACACGCATATATCCAAGTCAACAAATAAAGACTATTTATATTAAAAAAGAATCTAAACCTTGAGACATATTCTGATGTTGAGAGCAGCATACAGAAATGTGATGAGTGCATACATCCATATTGCACAATCGTATTTATTCTCATGGGAGCATATAGAAAATGTACCATCATGATATATATTGTGTTGTTACAAGGAGAGTTTATTCTCAGTAATTTGATTAGAGCATATGTTTATCTATTATTGTCATCACGATATGTATAGCTGAGTATAAGGCATATGTGACTCATCTAAAGACATCATCTTATTAGTTTTATATCTATTATTGTCATTGAGATATGTATGGTTGAGCACAAGGCACATGAGACCCATGTAAAGACATCATCTTATCACAAGGAAAATTTGTGCTTACAAAATTATGATGTTGATATATGTGACAAACATAAGCAGATTCATTTGAGGCGAAGGTACGCGTATGATTAGAATATCAAGCTACTAAGTGACAAAAAACGTTCAGATACCTATTTGACCATGAACTGTTTGAGATAAATTTATGACCAATTTTGCATAGTAATAAGTATTGTTAAGTAGTCATCCTTCCTAGATTACTTATAATTGTTGTTGAATGAGTTTGGTTCAACCCTTCAAGTAAAATCTAATCTAGAATAGTCCTGTAGTGCAACAAGATTAATAATTAGCAAAGAACAGCGTGATTTTACTGGAAGAGAATAGTGTACTGCTGATTTTTTTGTTGGGATGTACAGTTGAATTTTTCACAGCATTACAACATCTTTGTTTCATTATCAATAAGTTATCAATACTTGTGATACTAATAGCAAGAAGTTATCAATCCTTGTGAAACTAATAGCAAAAAGCTGCCTTAAGATGTGTGTGTTGTTCTCCTCTGCTTTTTTGTCCTAACAGAAGTGGTGTGGATAAGATCTTGTGGATGTAACGATTGAGAATGGAACATATATTATACATGTTTAATCAAGTTAGTGGACTCCATCCTACCAAGGACTACAATTTTTTTTTCTAATCAATGTTGCATTCTACAAATAGTGCACTGCAATTGCTCATCCAAAAAATTATGGTTGGTAAAGGGGGCGCCTATTAGGATTTTGTGTGTGTGTATATATATATATATATATATATATATATATATATATATATATATATATATATATATAGTGCACTATCTTCCTCCTAATGCTAAATTAAAGCACCTTATAGCATTTTTATGGAAGTTTTGATTAGACTACATAGGATTTATAGATAGATATTGTACGTGACAATGATAGCGCTTACCATCCATTACTTAGAGATCATCATCTTCGTCATAATTTGACTCTCTATGACGTGTATATTTATCCATTGGGCATCATTAACTAGTAAAAATTTCCGCAGATAACAGGTGCATACCTGAACACACTTAAAGAAGCATTAACAAACACAAACAATCAAAGTAAATTTTAAACAATACGTACATTCTTTTGTCGTTCAGACCTATGCCCACATCAATACCACACTCAAATTTGTTTCCAATGCTCAGAAATTGGATTCCATTACAAAGTCTCAAAAAAGAACACTATATGATTGTATTGTAAAATACTCGAACAAAATCGAATCTCCCATCAAAATCAAACCCTTACCTTGTTTCCGGAAAGTGTACTCTTATTCTGATTGAACATCTTCTGGCTTCTATCCGCAGCACACCAAAACACCAAAAAAATCACAACTTGTTAGTGCATAATCTTCTCCATACACATTTCCACTGTTACTTTCCGATCAAACATTGAATCAAACTTTATGCATAATCACGAAGTCCGCATCCTGTGAACCGTAATTTAGGTGAGAAACGGCCAAATCGGGGGCGGATCATAGAAGATCGAATTGCAACGGATCGACTACAAGGGAGTAAAGATTAGGGTTTGGGGAGAGGTTTCGTTGATGGAGACGACTCGCTTGTCACACGCTCCACAATGCATGACGACGGTGATATGTGAGTGCAGGAAAGAGCACAACGTCATTGACAGTGTCTAATGGTTGTGATTGATCTTCCATGATGCAATGAAGGAGGAGGGAGGTATGAGGGCCAAGAGAAAATAGGATTTTGAGATGTAGGGTTTTGGGAGGGAGGGAGTCGTCACATGAATTAGTTTTGGGGGGAAAGGTAGAGTTAGAGGTAAAATCATGGGTTTTGAGGGGGAAAGGAAAAGGAGTTAGAGGGAAAGTTTTATAATTGGTTTTTTAACATTGAATTTAGCAATGGTTTTAGAACCGCCGACATAAATTATAGGCCATGGTAGTTGAACCGTGTCTTAAATCTATTAACTACAATAATTGTATTGTGGCTTAATAATATTGGTAACGGTATTTTTTGTAGCCAATAAATTAAGGTCACTGTTATCTACCATGGATGATAATTTTTTACCTCAGTAGATTTACCGTGACCTAATTCTGTAGCTAATGCACTATTTTTTAGTAGTGTGTAGTATAACATCACATATTGTATCCCAATATCATTCAAGCAATAGTAGAGAGAGTCTGGTGTGAGCAAGTGGAGTAGGCACATTACCGAACCACTATAATCCTTATCTTGTGCAATTGTGCGTGCTTTATTCTTCGATTGTGGTTCTAGTCGCGTGGTGCTCGATCAAATCCGTCCCCAACAACTGGTATCAGAGCATGGTTAGGAGATCAACCTCTAGACAGATGGCAGAAGAATCGAAGGTCAAGATCGAGAAGTTCAATGGATCGAACTTCGTGTTCTGGAAGATGCAGATTGAAGATGTTTTATATCAGAAGGATCTCTATCTTCCGATCGAAGGGAAGAAGCCCAAAGTCATGAATGATGATGAGTGGAAGGTCCTAGATCGAAAGGCTCTAGGAACAATAAGGCTCAGCCTTGCTCCAACACTGGCTTCAAATATCGCAAAGGAGACGACAACGACAAATCTTTTTACATCTCTTGAAAAGACGTACAAGAAGCCATCTGCATGAAATAAGGTGTATTTGATGAAGAAGCTTTTCAATTTAAAAATGAGTGAGAACTCCATGGTGGCTTCACACTTGAATGATCTAAACAGTATCATCAACCAGTTGGAGTCTGTGAAGATTGTGTTTGATGGTGAGGTAAAAGCTCTTTTACTTCTTTCTAATATACCTGATAGTTGGAATGCTTTATTTGTAGCGGTTAGCAACTCCTCTGGTTCTGCAAAGTTGAAGTTGGAGGATGTTGTTGGTCTTCTTCTTGAAGAAGAGGCACACTGGAAGACATCTGGGGAGGTTCTTCCTTGAATACAGAAGGAAGAAGTAGGAAGAGCTACATGAACCGAAAGCATTCTAAGGGAAAGTCAGTAAGAGGAAGATCCAAATCCAGAGATCCAAAATCTGTGGTCTGCTGGAATTGCAATCTAAAGGGACATTACAGGACAGAATGTAAGGCCCCAAGAAAGTAGAAAAGAGAAAATGACAAAGGTAAGAACATCGTAAATCTTACTGATGATGCTGATGATAGCGATGCCTTAATATGTGTTGCAGATACTAGAAGTGAGTCATAGATTGTTGACTCGGATGCTTTATTTCATACCACATCACAAAGGGATATCCTCCAAAATTATGTAAAAGGTGATTTTGGAAAGGTATATCTGAGAGATGATGAATGTTGCAGCATAATTGGAAAGTGAGACATTTACATATCCTAACCCAATGGTGGCTTCTTGAGATTGAAGAATGTTAGACATCTACCCAGTCTAACAAGGAATCTCATATCTGTTGGACAGCTATCAGAAAGTGGTGTGGTGACATCATTTGATTCAGATTCGTGGAAGATGTCAAAGGGATCATTGATCCTTGCTCGAGGTAAGAAAGAAGGAACCCTTTAAATTGCATCAGGCTCATATGATAGGGTAAATGTTGCATCATATGGGTGTGATGCTAACACTTGGTATAGACGACTTGGTCACATGAGTGAAAAGGGAATAAAGACCATGCAAAAGAAGGGAAAGTTGATAGGATTACAGACTGTTGATCTAGACTTCTGTGAAGATTGTATCTTGTAAAGCAGAAGAAAGTCAGTTTCACAAAAGACTGCAAGAGTACGAAAGACTAAAAGATTGGAGATGGTTCATACGGGGTCCATCTCAGGTACCATCTCTTGGCAGATTTCATTATTTTATTACTTTCATTGATGATGCAACTAGAAAAATGTGGGTTTATTTTATCAAACATAAATCCAATGTTTTTGAGACCTTCAAAATATGGAAGGCATTAGTTGAGACAGGGACATGTTTAAAGCTGAAATGTCTCAAGTCAAACAATGGGGGAGAATACTGCAGTGAGGAGTTTGAATCATATTGTGCCAAGAATGGTATCAAGAGATTGAAGACAATCCCAAGAAAGCCCAAACAGAATGGTTTTGCTGAACGCTTGAACATGACTCTTCTAGAGCATGCGAGAAGCATGAGGTTACATGCAGGTTTACAAAGCGACATTAGGCTGATGCAGTGAATACAACTGCATACTTAATCAATCGAGGTCCATCTGCTGCTTTAGATGGAGATCTTCTAGAAGAAACGTGGATAGGAAAAGGGGTAACACTTTCTCATTTACGTATCTTTGCAATCATAGCTTATATTCACATTGAGCAGGAAGACAGAGAAAAACTTTATCCCAAAGTAAGGAATTGTACCTTTGTCAGTTATAGTACAGAAAACTATGGATATAGATTGTGTGATTTAGAGAACAAGAAAATAGTTAGAAGCATTGATGTCACATTCAATGAGTCTTCCTTATACAAGGATGAATTGATAAAAGAAAAGACAACTGAAGAACCAAACTTTGTGGAGTTTGATGAAACTCTTGAACAAAGAACATCACAACCAAGTGATGAGAATGTTCAACCCATCCCATAGAATAATCCGCAAAGTCCGGTGCTACGAAAATCTTCCAGAATCGGCAAACCCACTGCAAGGTATTCATCTTCCTTGAATTATTGGTTGGTGAATGATAATGGTGAGCCTGAATGCTTTGATGAAGCTATACAAGATGAGGCAAGGAATCAGTGGAAGTTAGCCATGGATGAGGAGATGAATTCTCTCTCAAGAAGCAAAACGTGGGATTTAGTCCCATTACCAAAGGGAAAGAAGGCTCTGCACAACCAGTGGGTGTACAGGGTGAAGGAGGAATCTGATGGTTCCATTAGATACAAGGCTCAGCTAGTGGCGAAGGGATTTCAACAGAAAACATGAGTTGATTTCACAGAGATCTTTGCACCTGTTGTAAAGGTCTCAGCCTTAAGAGCAGTATTGAGCATTGTTGCAGCTGAGAACCTACATTTGGAGCAGTGGATGTTAAGACAACATAAGATCTTGAGGAGGACATCTACATGTAAAAACCAGAAGGTTATGTAGCTACTGGAAAGGAAGACATGGTATGCAAGCTCAGAAAAACCTAAATGGCTTGAAGCAGGCACCAAGATAATGGTACAAAAGGTTTGATGATTTCATGAGAAATACAAGGTTCCGCAAATGTCATGCTGACCATTGTTGCTATTTAAAGAATCTTGGTATGTCCTACATCATTTTATTGTTGTATGTAGATGACATGCTTGTTGCAGGCTCATGTAAGGAAGAAATAGGAAATCTGAAGGCATTGTTATCTAAGGAGTTTGAAATGAAGGACCTAGGTCCTGCAAAGAAAATCCTTGGAATGCAGATTAGTAGAGACATGAAGAGCGGGAAGCTGAGATTATCTCAATCAGATTACATCGAGAAGGTTCCAGAGAGATTTAATATGAAAAATGCAAAATCTACTTTAACACCTTTAGGGAGCCACTTCAAACTTTCAAACAATAAAGAACCTACTACGAGACCACCAC